>PISX010014263.1:30446-53835 GCA_004024625.1 Mellivora capensis | reverse complement strand
TCAAGAAGTTAAAAATAGAGCTTCCCTATGACCCTGCAATTGCGCTACTGGGTATTTACCCCAAAGATACAGATGTAGTGAAAAGAAGGGCCATCTGTACCCCAATGTTTATAGCAGCAATGGCCACGGTCGCCAAACTGTTGAAAGAACCAAGATGCCCTTCAACAGACGAATGGATAAAGAAGATGTGGTCCATATACACTATGGAGTATTATGCCTCCATCAGAAAGGATGAATACCAGACTTTTGTAGCAACATGGAACTGGAAGAGATTATGCTGAGTGAACTAAGTCAAGCAGAGAGAGTCAATTATCATATGGTTTCACCTATTTGTGGAGCATAACAAATAACACGGAGGACATGGGGAGATGGAGAGGAGAAGGGAGTTGAGGGAAATTGTGGGGGAGATGAACCATGAGAGACTATGGACTCTGAAAAACAACCTGAGGGTTTTGAAGGGGCGGGGGGTGGGAGGTTGGGGGGGCCAGGTGGTGGGTATTGTGGAGGGCATGCATTGCATGGAGCACTGCGTGTGGTGTAAAACTATGAACTCTGTTATGCTGAAAAGAAATAAAAAAAATAAAAAATAAAAAAAAGAAAAAGAAGCTGAATAAAGAAGCTATAATTATACATGTTGAATAAAGCCAGGCTACAAAAAATAAAAAAAAAATGCTAAAAGGGTAACAATGACCCCAGGAAAATATACACTAACCAATTCAGAAGAGACCCAAATCCAGGGGGAGAATAAAGGAAAGAAAATGGTTAGGTTGATGAATAGAACAGAGCCACACACTTGATTTTCGGTGAATTTTGGTTTGTTAGGAGAAAGTGCCTCCCAAAATTTTAAAGAAAGAAAGAAAGAAAGAAAGAAAGAAAGAAAGAAAGAAAGAAAGAAAGAAAGAAAGAAAGAAGGAAAAGTAAAGAAATATATATGGAGAGAGAGAGAAACATGATGAAGGGATAGAATATGATTGTAAAGATGAAAATTTAAAAAAAGATTCTAAAAAAGTAATTGATAAGAACAAATAAAAAAGGGAATGTGATCAAGCTCGAGACTAGAACAAAGATATATGTCATATTTAGGGTATATTTTGACCTGTTGGAAGAAACTGTATCCCAAAATTTTATGGAAAGAAAAACATATGTATGTAAAAAATAAGGTTAAATACAATGAAGGGATAGAATATGATGATAACAATGAAAATTTAAAAAGATTGTTTAAAAGGTATTGGCAAGATAAAATAGTTTAAAAAGTTTAAAATGTGAAAGAGGAAAATTAAAAAAAAACACAAAAAAACACAAAAATTTAAAAAATTTAACCTTGAAAATTGGGAGCTAGCCTAATCAACCTGCTGAGGTTTACTCTTGGTAGATTTTTTTCCCCTGAATGTTTTCCGTACTGCTTTGGAGGATTAGAATGAAAATGGCAGCCTCCCAATCTTTGACTCAGAGGAGGTGAGAGCTTGGGCCCCCCTCCTTAGTGCACCCTCAGAGAAAATTTGTCAAACACTACCATCTCCCTGGTCTCCAGCCATGCTCAGTGCTCACCTGGCCTGTGACTGAACATTTCTGTCTCTTGCAAATTGCCCCCTTTTGAGTCTCCAAACCCAGAAGATTCCTACAGCATGCTCCCATGATGCTCCTCCAGGTGGAGGGAGGAGGTCTCCCCGTATCTCTCAATCGTGGGGTCTCTGCTCAAAGAGCACTTGCCCAGTTGTACTTTGGATCATGGTTTGAGGTAACCCCAAGCTGAGAGCCCACTCTTTGGGTCAGTCTATGCAGCTGGCTTCCCTGCTCTGATACCTGGGAGGTCTGCCACACTCAGGCACCCCCAGTCTTTCTGTGATCCCATGGGTCCTGAGACCACACTGTCCCAGTGAGTGCTCCACTCCCTGCTTAGTCTCTGGAGTGACATCCCTCAGTGGCACAGACTTCTAAAAGTTCCAGTTTTGTGCTCCACTCATCTATCATTTGCTAGGAGCCAGCCCCACCCCCACAGTCTATCTTCCTGTATATTGCTTCAGATTCACTTCTTCACACATCCTAGTTTCCAGAAAGTGGTTTATTTTCTGTTCATAGAATTGCTTCTATTCTTCTCTTCAATCTCCTGTTGAGTTTGTAGGTGTTCAGAATGGTTTGATGACTATCTAGCTGAATTCCTGGAACCAGACGAAAGTTAGGTCTCCTACTCTTCCACCATCTTGCTCCCCGCCCAAGTATATCTTTCAAGCCCATGTCATCCAGTGTGTCATTCAAAACGATTTTTTCCTTGTTGATTTTCTGCTTAGATGATATGTCCATTGCTGTGTGTAGGGTGTTCATGTCCCCAACTATTATTCTATTATGAACAATAACTCCCTTTACAGTTGTTATTGGTTGTTTTATATATTTGGGGGTTCCAAGTTGGGGGCTTAAATATTTACAATTGTTAGATCTTCTTGATGGATAGGCACCTGAATCATGATATAGTGCTCAGATTCATCTCTTATGACAGTCTTTGGTTAAAATCTAGTTTGAGGGGCACCTGGGTGGCTCAGGTCATGATCCCAGGGTCCTGGGATCAAGCCCCACATTGGGCTCTCTGCTTAGCAGGGAGCCTGCTTCCTCCTCTCTGCCTCTCTGCCTACTTGTGATCACTGTCAAATAAATAAACAAAACCTAAAAAAAAATCTAGTTTGATATAAGCATGGCTACTCTGGCTTTCTTTTGATATCCATTAGCATGTTAGATCATTCTGTATCCCCTCACTTTCCATCTGCAAGTGTCTCTAGGTCTAAAACACTTATATTCAGAGTGTTTATTGAAATATATGAATTTAGTGCCATTGTTTCACTGCAAAACTGGTGTTTCTAGTGATGTTCTCTGTTCTTTTCTAGTTTTTGTTTCTTTCAGACTTTTTCCTCTCTCAAAGAGTCCCCTTTAATATTTCTTGCAGGGTTGTTTTAGTAGTCATGAACTCCTTTCGTTTTTGTTTGTCTGGGAATTTCTATCTCTCTTTCTATTCTGAATGACAGCTTTGCTGGATGAAGTATTCTTGGCTGCATAGTTTTATTGCATTCAGCTTGCTGAATATGTGCTGCCACTGTCTTCTGGCCTGCCAAATTTCTGTGGACCAATTTTCTGCAACATGATCTGTCTTCCCTTCTAGGTTAAGGACTCTTTTTCCCTTGTTGCTTTCAGGATTCTTTCCTTGTCTGTGTATTTTATGAATTTGACTTTGGAATACCTTGGTGATGGTTGGCTTTTGTTGAATTTAAGGGGAGTTCTTTGTGCTTCTCAGATTTTGATGTCTATTTCCTTCCCCAGATTGGGGAAGTTTTCAGCTACAGTTTGCTCCAATAAACCTTTTGACACTTTTTCTTTCTCTTCTTCTTCTGGGACTCCTATGCTACGAGTGTTACTCCATTTTAATAAGTTACTTAGTTTCATAAGTTAACCTTCATGATCCATTAGCTTCGTTTCCCTCCTCTTTTAGCTTCATTATTTTCCATAATTTTTTCTTGTACATCACTGGTTCCTTCATTGGCTTCATCTATCCTGTGTTTATGGCATCCATTCAGGTTTGTATCTCAGCTATAGCATTTTTAATTCTGGTCTGACTAGATTTTAATTCTTTTATATCTTCAGTAAGATATTTTCAGGTGTCTTCTTTGCTTTTTTCAGGCCCAGCTAGTATCCTTGTAATTGTTTTAAAATCTATTTCAGGGCGCCTGGCTGGCTCAGTTGGTTAAATGTCTGCCTTCAGCTCAGGTCATGATCTCTGTTTTAATGTTTATTTTGTTTGATATCAGTATTGCTATGCTAGTTTTCTTTTCACTTCTCTTTACATGATAAATGTTTTCCCATCCTTTCACTTTCAATCTGCATGTTTCTTTAGGTCTGAAGTGAGTCTTTTGTACATAGCATATAAATGTGTCTTATTTATTTATTTAAAAGGTTTTCATTCAATTTTCAGTTAGTTAACATGCAGTGTAATATTAGTTTCAGGTGTACTATATCATGATTCAACAATTTCATACATCACCCTGTGCTCATCCCAAGTATACTCCTTTAGCCCAATCATCTATGAACCAATCCTCCCCACTGACCTCCCCTCTGGTAACCATCAATCAGTTTGTTCTCTATAAATAAAAGTTTGCCTCTCTCTCTCTGTTTTTCCCCTTATGCTTCTTTATCTTATTTCTTAAATTCCACATGAGAGTGCAATGATATAGAGTGTTCTTTTGGTCCAATCAGTCACCTATGTCTTTTGATTGGAGCATTTAGTCCATTTAGTTTCAAAGTAATTCTTGGCAGATATGTACTTATTGACATTTTGTTACTTGTTTTTTGGTTGTTTTTGTAGTTCTCTGTTTCTTTCTGTCTCACTCTTTCCCTTGTGGTGTGATTGTATTCATTAGTGATATGCTTGGATTTCATTCTTTTTATTTTTTGCACATGTATTATAGGCTTTTTATTTGTGGTTGTTTTTAGGTTGATATCCAGCATCCTGTGTATATAGCAGTCTATATTAAGTTGTTGGCTGCTTATATTTGAACACATTCTGAAAGCATTAAATTTTTACTCTACCACACATTTTATATATATGATGTCATATTCCATCCTTTTATTTTGTGGATCTCTTTACTGATTATTATAGCTATAATAGCTTTTACTGCTTTTGCGCTTTACCCTCTGTGTTGATTTCATAAGTAATTAATCTACTACTTTTATTATGTTTCTATTTAACTGAATTTTTTCCCTGTCCTAATTTTCTTACTTCTTATTTTGGCCTCTTTTCCCACTCAAAGTATTTCCTTTAACATTTCTTATAAGGCTGGTTTAGTGCTGATGAACTCCTGCAAATTTTGTTTGTCTGGAGAACTCTTTACCTCTCTTTCTATTCTGAGTCATAGTTTTGCTGGTTAGAGTATTCTTGGTTACTGGTATTTGTTTGTTTGTTTGTTTGTTTCCCCTTTCAGCACTTTGCATATATCCTGCCATTCCCTTATGGAAAAATTTCTGCTAAAAAATCAGCTGATTGCCTTATGTGGTTTCCTCTGTATGTAAATGTTTTCTTTTCTCTTTCTGCTTTAAAAATTCTCTATCATTACTTTTTTGGCCATTTTATTTATATGTCTTGGTGTGGATCTGTTTGAGTTTTTCTTGTTGTGGATTCTCTGTGCCTTCTATATTTGAATGTCTTTTCCCTTTACTAGATTAGGGACATTTTCAGCTATTATTTCTTCAAATAAATTTTATCCACCTTTTTTCTCTTCTTCTTCTGAGATCCCAACAATGTTCTATGATGTTGCTTATTTCCCTTAACTTTTTGCTATTTTTTATTATTCTTTTTTAATTTTTGTTGTTCAGCTTGGTTACTTTCCAGTACTGCTTTCCAGCTCACTGTTTTTTGTGCTTCCTTTGATCTATTATTGAGTCCCTCCAGAATATTTTTAATTTCATCTACTGATTTCATCATCTTTGATTGGTTCTTTTTTTATATTTTCTATTTCTTTTTTGAAGTTCTCATTGAGATTCTCCACTATTTTCTCAAGTCCAGTAAGTATATTATGACCAGTAGTTTGAATTCTCTATTGGTCATAATGTTTATCTCTGTTTCATTTAGCTATTATGCTGTGATTTTGTTCTGTTCCCTCATTTTGATATATTCCTCTGTGTCCCCATTTTGTCTAACTCTCTGTGTTTGTTTCTATGTATTAAGAGATTGGGCTACAGAGGCGCCTGGGTGGCTCAGTGGGTTAAGCCTCTGCCTTCGGCTTAGGTCACGATCTCAGGGCCCTGGGATCAAGCCCTGCATTGGGCTCTCTGCTCAGCAGGGAGCCTGCTTCCCCCCTCTCTCTCTGCCTGCCTCTCTGCATACTTGCAAACTCTCTCTCTGTCAAATAAAGAAATAAAATCTAAAAAAAGTTGAGCTGCAACTCTTGCTTTTGAAAGTGGTTGGCTTCTTGTGATGAGCACAAGCACTGAGTATTATATGTAAGTGATAAATCACTAAATTTTACACCTGAAACCAGTTTCACCATATATGTTTACTAACTAGGATTTTAAAAATCTTAGTCAAAATAAAATCTTTGACTTATAATTCCAAAGATAATAAATAATAAAAAATCAAAAAAGAAAATATTTGCCTTATTAAAAAAAAATCCCAAAATGCTCTGTAGCATAATGTCCCCTGTTCTCCAGAACCAGTTGCTGCGGTGGGGGGGTGCTCCTGTATATGGGTTGTGTGCATTCTATTGTTGTTGCTGAACCATGTTTCCTTTCAGTCCAGTCAACTACAGTGACTGACTTTGCCTGTTGTTGGCAGGGTTTTATCTGTTAAGGCACCAGTGTGGGGCCACCTTGGGCTTGTACTTGGGTCAGATCAGATGCCTGCTATCAGCCCATTTGCTGGGGCAGTGGTGACACCAAACTACAGGCACTGTCCCTGCATTGTTCCTGAGAGGATTTTGTTGGTGAGCATGGCTTGCAGTCAGACCAGAGGTCTGTACACTACCCCATTTGTCTGTTGAAGTTATGGTGACCCTAACTAGAGGTCTTTCTCTCTGTGCCTCCCCTGGTGAGGTTTTTTTTTTTTTTAATTTATTTATTTGTCAGAGAGAGAGGGAGAGAGAGAGAGCGAGCACAGGCAGACAGAGTGGCAGGCAGAGGGAGAAGCAGGCTCCCTGCCCAGCAAGGAGCCCGATGTGGGACTCGATCCCAGGACGCTGGGATCATGACCTGAGCCGAAGGCAGCCGCTTAACCAACTGAGCCACCCAGGCGTCCCTCCCTGGTGAGGTTTTTGTTGTTGTGTGGAGCTAGCAGTCAGATCAAATGTTTGCCCCTAACCCAGTGCTGGGGCTGCAGTTGACTTTGTGTGTATAGTTATTTTCCCCTCTTCCCTGGGCAAGAGTCACTTTAGAGGGGCAATGGTCACTGTTGTGGCTACTTACAGAATGAGACATGTCAATAACAACTTTAGGTGGGTGGATTGGTAGAATCCACAGGAAAATGCAGTGTGTGGGGTGTGTGTTGTCAGCAAGTTAGGTGGAAAATGTACATGCTACTTCCCACACGTGTCTGGCTATCTAGGCTGGTCTGGGGAGGGAAATGGTCCCTCTCAGGTCTTTTGTTTTGGAAAAGTCTCCTAAAGAGCCCTGACCCTCCAGTGCACACTCTGAGATTAGTACATGAATCTCATATACCCCAGTTGCTTTTCAAACTACTGATTCTATGCTGTATTTTGAGAGGTTGTTTATTATGCTTTCTCTTTAAAAGCACATACTCAGTTTCCTGTTGCTGTCTGGCTCTTCCAGATCTAACATTTCTGGTTTTTAAAATGCCCAGAGTGAACTCTGATGGTTGTACAAACTTTTGGGTTAAGCCCTACTGGTTTTCAAAGTCAAATGTTATGCGGATTTATCTTCCCATTTAGGTCCCCCATGTCTGGGGTACCTGATGTGGGTTCTGTTGCTTTTGCTTCTCAAAGCTTGTGGTGTCCCTCCTGTTTGTGTTTAGCTCACCAGAAGTTTGGTTCCCAACTGTTTCCACCCATCCTACCCTTTTGGATGTGGCCCCTCTACAATTAACTATGGAGATTCTGTTCTGCCAGTTTTAGGGTCAGTTTCTGGGTTAGTTATCCTGATGTGGCTGTTATCTAGGTGTATCCATGGGACAAGGTGAATTAGGGTCCTCCCACTTTGTCATCTTCCCAGACTCCTCAGATTTAAATCCAGGTTCTTCTGTCTTGGTTTCCTCTCATTTTAGTGGAGTTCATCTGTTAGTAGTTTCCTGATAAAGGGTACATTGGAAAATGTTTGCATAATTATTTTCACTCTTTAATGTCTAAAAAAAATTGTAAATTCTGCCTTGGTACTTAATTAGGCCTTTATCTGGAGATACAGTTTCAAGTTGCATATAATTGTCTCTCAGAATTTTTAAGGCATTGCTTAACTGTTTTTCAGCCTTTGGTGTTGTTATTGAAGAGTTAATTACCATACTGATTCTAGATAAAGCTTTTATTCCTTCTGTAGAAGTTTGTGGTCTCTTTGTACCTAGCATAATGGAATTTCATGATGCTATACCTATGCAGGTATAGTTTTACCCATTGTACCAGGAATTTGTGGGCTCCTTCAATCTAGTAACTCATATTCTTTAGTTCTGGAAAATTTTAAAAATTTCACTAATTATTAAATCCCCCCTTTATCTCTCTTATTTTTCTGTAAGTCATACTACACGGATAATGGATTTCCACAAGTCCTCTAATTTTCTTATCTTTTCTGTCCAATTTTCCTTTTCTTTTTTTCTCTAACATCTGGGAAATTTCCTTAATTTTATCATTGAACCATTTTGTTGAACTTTTAATTTCTGTTTTCTTAGTTTTAGTTACTGAGAGTCTTTTAACATTTTCTCTATCTTTTTTGGAGCAGACTGTTCTTGTATGATGGATTCAAAATCTTATCATTTGTTTGAGAACTTTTATTGTAGTTTTAATCTATGCTTTACTCTCCTTGCATTACCTCTGTTTTTTCTACAAGTTGATTTTTTTCTGTTTATTTTATTCTTTGCTTGTTTATGAGAGGCTTTTCTTAACTATCTGGTAACCTATGGATTTCTGTCTACATTTAAGAGTGAGACATTAAAAATTTTATTAGACGTTTTGTGCAACTGCTTATGGTTTGAAACCTGTGCGCTTCAATGTAGAATAATCTAACTTGAGGCGTTTAGTTGAGAAATTCCCAAGGTCAATATCTGAGGTCATTCCTTATGGATGAATCCGATTCTCCAGGTAAAGCTCTTACAATCTTTTGGCCTATGAAAAATATCCCATACTATTGTTTAAATGGGTTTTTGAAAGGAGGAAAAAGTAAATGTATGCATTTAATCCTCCATTTTTACTGAGAAGTGGGATAATATGGGTCATATCATTGGTATATTCATAAGGGTAATTATGGCAATGTATCATCCTTCTTAGCATCAAGCACATTCTAAAAATATCAACACTTCCAGGGAAATGACATACTAATTCTTCTGAAATGGTCAATGATCATGTCCAGGGGTGGGTTTAGGAAATTTTGTGCACCTCATGTGATAATAGTTGAATGTGAAGGTTAATTAGTAATATAGTTTAAACATGGGAGTGATGCATAAACAATGAATCTTGGAACACTGAAAAAATAAAATAAAATTAAGAAAAAAACATGGGAGTTATCCTTATTTAGATGGTCTGCAAGAGTTGTACAGGTGGGTAAAATTTTTAGGGAGAAATTGTGGATGGAAAAGAGGTGTTGAGAGAGACTGGAATCTGAGTCTCTAAAGAGAAGGGGACTGATGATAAAAGCAAGGAATGAGTGAAGTCTACAATATTACTTTCTCTTTGTATCTTATGAATATTTTCAAGGCTCACACTTTGTACAATGTTGCACCTAAGATAAACAATTGGTCTGATTTAAAACTTGGCTAACCTAACTTAGACTAGAATTAATTCTGAAAATATTTATTGCATTCTTACTAATTATTTATTTACTCAACAAATAGTTACTGAGTACTTATTATACATCAGGCATGCTTCTAAGCCATGAAATACAATGATAAAGACACCAAAATCCTGCCTTCATGGAGCTTATTAGGTGCTAGATACTGTTCTAGTGGTAAGAAGACAGTGTTGAACATGATTAGTGAAGTCCCTATTCTTGTATAGCTTATATTGTGGTATGATATGGGAGTAGATAGTTAATAAACAAAGAAGATAATGTTCGATAATGATTAATGTTAAGGTAAAAGAAAACAAGGTGATATGATATAGAGTAACTAGGTGATATTAAGCTGAAATATGAATGATAAGAAGAACACGTATAAAATCTGAGGGAAAGAACCTTTCTAGACAGAGGAACGGCTAGGAGTGTTACATGTCAGTGGGACAGAAAGGCTATTATAACTGAAGCATAGTGATAAAGAGGTAGTGGTATGACATGAAATGGGTACAGACAAATCAAATAGCATCTAGTTATTTGTATTAAAATATTTTGTGTTTTTTTTTAATGATAGCAATAGAGGGCTATTGGAGATCTTCAGGTAGGGTAATTAAATGACCTAACTTTTATTTGAAAAGGATGATCCTGACTGCTCTTGAAGAATGGATTATACTGGGGCAAGAATATAAGTAGGCAGACCTGTTAGGGGGCTGTTGTGGCAAACTAGGCAAGAGAAATGATTGGAATAAACCATTGACATGGAAGGCAGTGGATAGATTTAGAGATATAAATTCAAAGGAAAGTCTGGTAGATTGGGTATAAGGTTATAGGGAAAGAAGAGAATTAAGGATTATTCTCTTTTTTGCTTGAGTGACTGGATGGATAGTGATACCATTTCCTGAGATGGGAAAAGCTGGAAGGGGACCAGGGTTTTTTGTTTGTGAGATCAAGATTTCTGCTTAGAGACATTAAGTTTGAAATGTCTATTGAATATACAAGTGGTGAGATAAATTAAGTAGTTAGATCTTCAAGTCTGGAGTTCAGGAATATAGTTAAAAGTTGGGACTCATCCTCATATAGTTGGTTTGCATAAAGTTGTTCAGCTGGATAAATTTTTCTAGGGAGAAAATGTGGATGAGAGAGGTTTCAAACACTGAGACATACCAACATTGAGAGATGGAACAGAGGAAGAGAAAAAAGTAAAGGAAAATGTGGAGAGGCCAGTGACATAAAAGGAGAACCAGGTGAATGTGGTGCCAAGAATATAAAAGAACAAAGTATTTCAAGAACAGCAAATAGTGATTACTTCCTAGTGCTTGAATAAGATGAGGACAAAGAAGTTTTTCCCCATTAGTAATGTAGATGGCATTTGGTGACCTTGGAAAGAATAATTTCAGTGGAATTTTAACTTTTAATTCCAACTGGAGTGGGTTGAATTTAGAAACAGAGATAAGGTAGCGGAAACAGTGACTCTAGATGATAGTTTAAACAAGTCTTTCTGTGGTAAAGAGCAGAGAATTTGGGCAGTAACAGAAAGGGAGCATTGGGGTCATGAGAGTGTTGGTTTTTTTCCTCACTTGTATGCTGATAAGAATGATCACTAGAACAGGATAACTTGATAATGTAGAAGAGAGCAAGTCCGGAATTCATAAGATCCTGAGCTAGAAAAAAAAAAAAGAACTTAAGGACTTAAGAGAAACCATGGACATATGAAAAACTCACAGCTAACATCCTGTTCAATGGCAAAAAACTGAGAGATTTTCCTCTAATATCGGGAACAAGACAAAGATGTCCACTCCACCAGGGTTTAGCCAACATGGTACTGAAAGTCCTAGCCACAGCAATCACAAAAGAAAAAGAAATGAATCGCCTATATTGTTAAAGAAGAGGGCACGCATTGCATGGAGCACTGGGTGTGGTGTAAAACTATGAATTCTGTTATGCTGAAAAGAAATTTTAAAAAATGCAGTGTCTTAAAAAAAGAATAAGTTAAACTGTCATTTGAAGATATTACATTTACATAGAAAATCCTGAAATCCACAAAAATTACTAGAAGTGATAAATGAATTCAGTGAAGTTCAAGATACAAAATGAATACCTAGAAATCCACAGTGTTTCTATACACTAATAACAAAGTAGCAGAAAGAAAAAAATTATTTTTTTTACAACTTTATTTACAATTGTCCCTAAAGAATAAAATACCTAGAAATAAACAACCAAAAATGTGAAAGACCTGTACTCTGAAATCTATAAAACATTGATGAAAGAAATTGAAGATGACACAAACAAATGAAAAGATATTCCATGCTTATGGATTAGAGGAATTAATATCATTAAATGTCTACACTACCAAAGCAATCTACACATTCAATGTAATCCCTATTGGGTTGCTCTCTTTCTGCTGCCATCTTGGTTCTACCTTCCCTGCACAAAATGTATGGTGAAGCCACAGAAACTATTCTTACTACAGAGTAGGAGTTGCCACAGCTTCAGGCTGAGGCAGGGTCTGGAAGAGAATATGACAGTGATGAATCAGTACCAGAGCTCAAAAAACAGGATTCCATACAGGCAACCACACAACCCCAGCTGGCAACAGCAGTGGAAATCGATGAAGAATCAGACAGAAAAGCAAAAATAGAGCTGGAATGAAAAGAAGGCATGGAAGGCATGTCTAAACTGGGTCTTCCACAGGTTATGAGAGTCACTATGTATAAATCTAAGAATAGCCTCTTTGTCATCACGTCATCAATGTTTACGAGCCCAGCTTCTGATACTTACATAGTTTTTGAGGAAGCCAAGATGGAGGATTTATTTCAGCAGACACAACTAGCAGCTTCTGAGAAATTCAAAGTTCAAGATGAAACTGTCTCAAACATTCAGGAAAACACACAGACTCTTTCTTCTGCCATATTATTAGTTATAGAAATGCAACTGATTTCTGCATGTTGATTTTGTATCCTGTCATGATGCTGAATTGCTGAATGAGTTCTAGCAGTGTTGGGGTGGAGTCTTTTGGGTTTTCCACATAAAGTATCATGTTGTCTCTGAAGAGTGAGAGTTTGAACATCTTTGCCATTTTGAATGCCTTTTACTTCTTTTCTATACACTAACAATGTCACTAAAGAAAGAGAAATTAAGGAATTGATCCAATTAAAATTTCACCAAAAACCATAAGATACCTAGGAATACACCTAACCAAAGGAGTAAAGGATCTATACTCTATAAACTATAGAACACTTAAGAAAGAAATTGAGGAAGACCCAGAGATGGAAAAATATTCCATGCTCATGGATTAGAAGAATAAATATTATTAAAATGTTTATGCTACCCAGAGCAATTCACACAGTCAAGGTAATCCTTATCAAAATACCATAAGCATTTTCACAGAGCTGGAACAAACAATCCTAAAATTTGTATGGAACCAGAAAAGACCCCAGTTGACCAGGGGAATGTTGAAAAAGAACACCAGAGCTGGGGGCATCCGAATTCCTGAATTCAAGCTATATTACAAAGCTGTAATCATCAAGACATCATGGCACCAGCACAAAAACAGACACACATATCAATGGAACAGAATGGAGAGCCCAGATATGGACCCTCCACTCTAGGGGCAACTAATGTTTGACAAAAGTAGGATAGAATAGCCAATGGAAAAAATACAGTCTCTTCAACAAATGGTGCTGGGAAAATTGGACAGCCACATGCAGAAGAATGAAACTCGACCATTCTTTTACACTATACACAAAGATAAACTAAAAATGGAAGAAAGACCTAAATGTGAGGCAGGAATCCATCAGAATCCTAGAGGAGAACTCAGGCAGTAACCTCTTCGACCTCAGCCACAGCAACTTCTTTCAAGACACATCTCTAAAGGGAAGGGAACCAAAGGCAAAAATGAACTCTTGGGACTTCATCAAGATGAAAAACTTCTGCCTGGAAAGGAAAACAGTCAATAAAACTAAAAGGCAACCTATAGAATGAGAGAAGATATTTGCAAATAACCTATCAGAGAAAGGGCCGATATCCAAGATCTATAAAGAACTTCTCAAACTCAACATCCCCCAAACCCTAAATAGTCCAGTCAAGAAAAGGGCAGAAGACATGAACAGACACTTCTACAAAGAAGACATACAAATGACCAAGAGACACATGAAAAAAAGCTCCACATCACTTACCATCAGGGAAATACAAATCAAAACCACATTACACCAGTCAGAATGGTGAAAATTAACAAGACAGGAAACAACAAATGCTGACTAGGATGTTGAGAAAGGGGAACCCTCTTTCACAGTTGGTGGGAATGCAAGCTGGTACAGCCATTCTGGAAAATAGTATGGAGGTTCCTCCAGAAGTTAAAAATAGAGCTACCCTACAATCCAGCAACTGCACTGCTGGAATTTACCCCAAAGATACAAATGTAGTGAAACAAAGAGGCACCTGCCCTCCAGTGTTCATAGCAGCAATGTCCATAATAGCCAAACTATGGAAGAAACTGAGATGTCCTTTAAAAGATGAATGGATATTCATATGGTTCATATATACAATGGAATATTACTCAGCCATCAGGCAGGATGAATACTTAGCATTTGCATCAACATGGATGGAACTGGAGGATATTATGCTAAGTGAAATAAGTCAAGCAGAGAAAGAAAATTATCATATGGTTTCACTTATATGTGGAATATAAGAAATAGGGCAGAGTATCATAGGAGAAGGGAGAGAAAACTGAGGGGGAGGAAATCAGAGAGGGAGATAAACCATGAGGGACTCTTGACTCTGGAAAACAAGCTGAGGGTCACAGAAGGGGAGGTGGGTGGGGAGTGGGATATCGTGGTGATGGGTATTAAGGAGGGCACATGTTGTGATGAGCATTGGGTGTTATATGCAACTGATGAATCACTGAACACTACATCTAAAACTAATGATGTAGTATATATTGGGTAATTGAATTTAAATAAAAAAGAAAACACACAGACTCCAATTGTACAAGAGGAGTGTTAAGAGGAAGAGGTTGATGAAACAGGTATAGAGGTTAAGGACATAGAATTGGTCATGTCACAAGCAAATGTGTCAAGAATAAAAGCAGTTCAACCCCTGAAGAACAATGGTAATGATATTGTAAATGCTATTATGGAATTAAAAATGTAACCATCTGAAATTGAGGACTGTCTTTTGGTGTTTCAAAAGAAAAACTGAAGTTTAGTTTGAGATTTGTACTATTTCTCTCATTAATAAAGTTATAGCTTCTTGTTGGATGGGAAAAAAAGGGAATCCCTATCAAAATGCCAACAGCATTTTTCACAAAACTAGAAAAAATATTAAAATTTGATAGAATCACAAAAGACCTCAAATAGCCAAATCAATCTTGAAAAAGAAAAATAAAGCTGGAGGTATCACAATCTTAGATTTTAAAGTATACTACAAATCTGTAGTAATCAAAAAAGTATGGTACTGGCACAAAAATGGACACATAGATCAATGGGATAGAGCAGAAAGCCTAGAAATAAATCCAAAATTACATGGTTGATTAATCTTCGAGAAATGAGGCAAGCACATGCAATGGGAAAAAGACAGTCTCTTCAAAAAAATGGTTTTGGGAAAACTGATCAGCAAAAGAATGAAACTGGACCACTTTCTAATACCATATACAACATTCCCTTGGGGATTCAGGGTCTTTTCTGGTTCCATACAAATTTTAGGATTGTTTGATCCAACTCTGTGAAAAAAGCCAATGGTATTTTAATAGGGATAGCATTGAAAATGTAGATTATGGGGCACCTGGGTGGCTCAGTGGGTTAAGGCCTCTGCCTTCAGCTCGGGTCATGATCTCAGGGTCCTGGGATCGAGCCCCGCATTGGGCTCTCTGCTCAGTGTGGAGCCTGCTTCCCTTCCTCTCTCTGCCTGCCTCTCTGCCTGCTTGTGATCTCTGTCAAATAAATGAAATCTTTAAAGAAAAAAAAAGAAAATGTAGATTACTCTGGGCAGGATAGACATTTTAACAATGTTTATTCTGATCCATAAACATGGAAAGTTTTTCCATCTTTTTGAGTCTTCCTCAATTTCTTTCATAAGTGTTCTGTAATTTGTAGTCTCTTTGGTTAGGTTTATTCCTAGGTATCTTATGGTTTTTGGTACTATTGTAAATGGAATCATTTCCCTAATTTCTCTTTCTACAGTTACATAATTAGTGTATAGAAAAGCAACTAATTTCTTTGCATTGATTTTGTATCCTGCAACATTGTTGAATTGCTGTATGACTTCTAGTAATTTGGGGGTGGAAACTTTTAGGTTTCCCATATAAATTATCATGTCATTTGCAAAGAGTGAGAGTTTGACTTCTTCTTTGCCAATTTTAATATGTTTTCTTTTTGTTGTCTGATTGCTGAAACTAGAACGCCTAATACCTTGTTGAACAACATTGATGAGAGTGGGCATCCCTGTTGTGTTCCTGACCTTAAGGGAAAAGCATTCAGCTTTTCCCCATTGAGAATGTATTTGCTGTGGGCTTTTCATAGAGGGTTTTTATGATATTGAAGAATGTTCCTTCTATCCCTACACTCTGAAGAGTTTTAATCAGGGATTATGCTGAGTGAAGTAAGTCAAACAGAGAAAGACAATTATCATATGGTTTCACTCATATATGGAACATGGGCAATAACATGGAGGACCATAGGGGAAGAGAGGGAAAACTGAAGGGTGGTATGTCAGAGAGGGAGACAAACCATGAGAAACTATGGACTCCAGGAAGCAAACTGAGGGTTTCAGAGGGAAGTGAGGTGGGGGCTGGGGTAGCTGGGTTATGGGTGTTAAGGAGGGCATGTGTTGTGAGGGTGTGGGTGTTATACAAAACAAATGAATCATTGAACACTGCATCAAAAACTAATGATGTACTATACAGTGTTTAACTGAACATAATTTTAAAAATAACACCATATACAAACATAAACTCAAAATGTATTAAAGACCGAAATGTGAGATCTGGAAACATAAAAGTCCTAGAAGAGAACACAACCTGTGATTTCTCTGACATCAGCAGTAGCAAAATTGTTCTAGGTATGTCTTCTCTGGCAAGGGAAATAAAAGCAAAAATAAACTACAAGGAATACATCAAAATAAAAAGCTTCTGTGCAGCAATGGAAACCATCAACAAAACAAAGAGGAAACCTACCAAATGGGTGAAGATATTGCAAATGATATATATAATAAGGAGTTAATGTCCAAAATATATAAAGAACTTATACAACTCAACAAAAGAATTTGATTAAGAAATGGACAGAGTACTTAAATAGACATTTTTCCCAAGAAGATATACAGATAGCCAGAAGACATATGAAAAGATCGTCAAGATCACTAATCATCAGGGGAATGTAAATCAAAACCATAAGGAGATAGTACCTCCCATCTGTAAGAATGTCTAAAATAGAAAAGAGAAGAAATAGCAAGTATTGATGAGGAAGTGGAGAAAAAGGAAAGTTCATATACAAAACAGTATGGTACTGTTGGTGGAAATGTCAATTGGTACAACCACTCTGGAAAACAATATGGAGGTTCCTCAAAAAATTAAAATAGAAATACCATATGATCTAATAATTCTACTGTTGTTTTTTACCAAAGTAAAACCCAAAGTATACAAAAGCATATATTAAAAAAGATACATGCACCACTGTTTTATTGCAGCATTATTTGCAATAATCAAGATATGGAGCAACTAAGTGTCCATCAACAGATGAATGGAGAGGTGCCTGGGTGGCTCAGTCAGTTAAGCACCGAACTATTGATCTCAGGTCAGGGCTTGATCTCAGGGTTGTGAGTTCATGCCCCACATTGGGTTCCAGACTGTGCATGGAGCCTACTTAAAAAAATTGATGAATGGATAAGGAATATATATATAATCAGCCATCAAACAGGTTGAGATCATGCTATCTGACACACATGGATGGATCTAGAGGGTATTATGCTAAGTGAAATAAGTCAGAGTGAGAAAGACAAATACCATATGATTTAACTTATAAATGGAATTTTTTTAAAAAGCCAAACAAATGAATAAACAGGAAGCAGAATCAGATCTGTGAATATAGAGAACAAACTGATGGTTGCCAGAGGGCAGGGTGGCAGGGGCCTGGGGGAAAAGGGTGAAAAGCAGTGGGAGATACCAGCTTTTAGTTATGGAATGAATAAGTCACAGGAATAAAATGTACAACATGGGGTGGGAAAAAAAGAGACCATGGCCAAGTCTCTTAGCACTTCCTTGCATTTAACCTTTGCTAAGATTCTTTTTATTCTTCTACTTCCCTTACTTAAGCAACTGCAGTTTTCGTTGTAAAGAATAGGGACATCCTGCTCTATAATGACTACTAGATTTGCCGTGTAATCTGTGTCTTTGACTTGCTTGACCCACTTTTTACTATGGTTCTTTTGGGGTTAACATATTGTTTGTGGACTTGTAAGATAGCATGCTAAATCAGATACAAGCATTGTGGACATAGATTCATGACATCTGGTATCTATAATGTTCACAGACATGTGTGTCTGTGACTTAAACTTTATATATTTTGTGACCTAATAAAGAGATAATCATCTAGATGACATTTATAGTTACGATTTACTGGTTGCTTACCATGTGCCAAGCACTGCATGAAGTGGTGTGTGTGTGTGTGTGTGTGTGTGTACCTGTAAATATATATATATATATATATATATATATATATATATATATATGTGTGTGTGTGTGTGTGTGTGTGCGCGCGTGTGTGTGTGTGTGCATGTAATATATAGTTTTATTAATCCTTACAACAAATTTATTAAGTTGGTACGATCATTATTTGTATAATACAAATTAGGAAACTGGGGTATAGAGAGGTTAAGCACCTTATACTGTCATATATTGAGGAATTTTATACCCAGGTTTTTGACTATGAAATTCATGCACTTAATCCCTGATATATATTGCTTGATTTACTCTAAGGGACTAAACCCAGAACACTCATGACAATTCCAGCCCTTAACTAAGTCTGTAAAATGCAAATTGGATCAGGACATATTTGAGATTTTTGTACTTGCCATTTCCTCATGGATTATTTTGTTGGGCTCCAGACGAAGTCAATGCATGTTAGAACTTGTATGCTGGCAAGATCCAAGGACTTCCAACATTTCTTTGGATTCTCATATAATTTTGGAAGGATCACCTAATACTTCTTTAGCATGGATAACAGCTTCATCAAAGTTCTGTAGAAAATACATGGCCTTTTATGTTGTCTTTTGAATCCCAGGATTCAGAAGAACTGGCCTCAGTTTAATTTCACCTGTTCTTGGCTTTGAATCAGTGATGTAAACACTTAGCTGACATTTCTTGGCTCTTTGACTCTTGATTGCAGATGCATGTGTTCTTAAGTAAAAATTCACTCCAGTCTTATACCACAGACACTTCTATTTTGGCATCTGTGTTGCCACCCCCTGAATGAGGAAGCTCTCTGTCAGCTAGAAAACTAGTTGAACATAACAAGCAGCTGGAGGGCAAAATCATTTTAGCAGCATAGAAGGCTATTTACATAAGGTATGGACCAGTAAGTAGCCCATTCTATTCTAGGTAAATCAGAAAACTTCCCTCACCTGAGTAGATAGAAACATTTTTAGACTTTGGTTCTCCTTATTGCCCCAGCTATAAAGCTCATACTAAAAGGCTATTTATTGCTCATGATATAACTAGACCTGAGCTATCAAGCTGGGTGCAGTCTCTAAGGGTCTATATCCTAGGAAGGCTGATGAGACAAGTGGTTGGTGGAGAGAAAACAAAGATAACAGTCTAGGTAGTGAAGGAGTAAGTCATTCATGATTTCCAGAGTTTAGATGAATGCTGTGGCTCAAGAAGATTAAGTAGGAGATAAGAATGAGGGGATAGAGGTTGTGGGCAAATACAATGAATATTGCTTTTCTCTCTTTATTAAGACTTTAGGGTGACCTCTGGGTGAGTCTGAACAAAAATGGGCCAGTCAGAAATCTGGGTTTCCCTGATGTTTCTGTCTTCCTTCTTTTGCATTGGTTGATTCTGTTCTCAGCCATCATGGACTGGATGACCTCCAGTCTCTTGCCCTCAGGCTTAAGAGTTTTTGGGCAGACCAAATGGAATATTCATGTGCAAAGTTGGTGAAATAAATCAAGTAGGGAAAAAATCCATTTTGGTGTGGTCATTGTGTCAACTTATATTATTTCAGTTCAGCATGGCTGCACATATAAATCTCCTGTAAGGAACCAGAAAAGGGATACGTGAAATAACATTTCTAAGAGGCATGGTCACTTGCTTCTAATAATAATTACTACTTGCAAAGCCTGGAAGTGCTTAAGATGTTCATATTTTTTGAACGATCGACTGGTTCCCTTATTTATAAATATAAGAAAAAAAGGCAAGTAGGGAGAGGAAATTGTCTCTTGCTGCAGAAACATGAAAGTCACATTTTTGGCACTGTTCCCTGGTTGATGTCATTCTGGGGAATGTGCTAAAGGCCATGATTTTCCAGAGGGAAAAGTTTTTTCCATAGCAGGCTGTTTGTGAGCACTTATTGCCCCCTCTGAAGTCAGGCCAAAACCAAACCAGGCCTTTTTATGCCTTGTTTGGCAGTACTAGGTCAAGTCCACCTGAGATAGGAGTCCAAAATTTTTGTTGGTCATTGTGCCCAGCCATTCCATGAACCCTCTTATACTTTCTGAATCTTCTCTTTAGGGGCTTCTAAGCTGCTTGACCTTTGCACAGGCTGCTGGGAAAGTTGATTTTCCCCTGCTGTGTGGAAGCTCTAAGGGCTGCCAGGTGTGTGAGTGTATAAGGGCCATCCCTGAGCTGACTCCTGAGGTAGACCACACTACAGTGTGGGTTGAGGCTTAACTCAGCTCAACTCATTCCTTCTCATCTCCTAAATGGTCCCAAAGCAAAATGTAATATAGATCCTACTGCCATCTGATTGTAGTCCTCTCCCTATCCCTGATTCCCTTGCCCAGCCTGATCTTCATGCTCTTATATGAAGCTGTTTTGAGACCTTTTAAAAACCACTTGTCATGGTTTAGAGGACTTTACTTGGATGCATCTAGCATAAAAGAAAGATCTTTGCATCATGAAATTGGCCAGTAGTTTAGTGTGAGCCACGAAAAGTCATGTCTGGGTTCTCACTATTGCCCCCACTCCCTCAGCACATAGGCAAACACCTGATCTTCAGGATCATTCCCACTTCCATGCATTTATTCTCATCTTAATGAATACCTATTTCACCATGTGCCTTGACAAAACTACTCTCATCACTGGCTCACCATTGTGCCCTCATCTGGGTCAGGCCTCTGCTTAGCTTTTTTTTTTCTCTCTTTTTAAACAATTTTTAAATTTTTTATAAACATAATGTATTTTTATCCCCAGGGGTACATGTCTGTGAATCGCCAGGTTTACACACTTCACAGCACTAACCATAGCACATACCCTCCCCAATGTCCATTACCCCACCCCCCTCTCCGGATCCCCCTCCCCACAGGAACCCTCAGTTTGTTTTGTGAGATTAAGAGTCACTTATGGTTTGTCTCCCTCCTGATCCCATCTTGTTTCTTTTCTTCTTTTCCTACCCTCCTCAACCCCCCATGTTTCATCTCCACTTCCGCATATCAGAGAGATCATATGATAGTTGTCTTTCTCCGATTGACTTATTTCACTAAGCATGATACCTTCTAGTTCCATTGATGTTGTTGCAAATGGCAAGATTTCATTTCTTTTGATGGCTGCATAGTATTCCATTGTGTATATATACCACATCTTCCTTATCCATTCATCTGTTGATGGATATCTAGGTTCTTTCCATAGTTTGGCTATTGTACACATTGCTGCTATAAACATTCAGGTGCATGTGCCCCTTCGGATCACTACGTTTGTATCTTTAGGGTAAATACCCAGTAGTGCAATTGCGGGGTCATAGGGTAGTTCTATTTTCAACGTTTTGAGGAATCTCCATGCTGTTTTCCAGAGTGGTTGCACTAGCTTGCATTCCCAACAACAGTGTAGGAGGGTTCCCCTTTCTCTGCATCCTCGCCAGCATCTGTCACTTCCTTACTTGTTAATTTTAGCCATTCTGACTGGTGTGAGGTGGTATCTCATTGTGGTTTTGATTTGTATTTCCCTGATGCCGAGTGATGTGGAGCACTTTTTCATGTGTCTGTTGGCCATATGGATGTCTTCTTTGCAGAAATGTCTGTTCATGTCCTCTGCCCATTTCTTGATTGGGTTATCTGTTCTTTGGGTGTTGAGTTTGCTAAGTTCTTTATAGATTTTGGACACTAGCCCTTTATCTGATATGTCGTTTGCAAATATCTTCTCCCATTCTGTCAGTTGTCTTTTAGTTTTGTTAACTGTTTCCTTTGCTGTGCAAAAGTTTTCATCTTGATGAAATCCCAGTAGTTCATTTTTGCCCTTGCTTCCCTTGCCTTTGGCAATGTTCCTAGGAAGATGTTGCTGCGGCTGAGGTCGAAGAGGTTGCTGCCTGTGTTCTCCTCAAGGATTTTGATGGATTCCTTTCTCACATTGAGGTCCTTCATCCATTTTGAGTCTATTTTCGTGTGTGGTGTAAGGAAATGGTCCTATTTCATTTTTCTGCAAGTGGCTGTCCAATTTTCCAAACACCATTTATTGAAGAGGCTATCTTTTTTCCATTGGACATTCTATCCTGCTTTATCGAAGACTAGTTGAGCATAGAGTTGAGGGTCTATTTCTGGGCTCTCTATTCTGTTCCATTGATCTATGTGTCTGTTTTTGTGCCAGTACCATACTGTCTTGATGATGACAGCTTTGTAATAGAGCTTGTAAGTCCGGAATCATGATGCCACCAACTTTGGCTTTCTTTTTCAATATTCCTTCAGCTATTCGAGGTCTTTTCTGGTTCCATATAAATTTTAGGATTATTTGTTCCATTTCTTTGAAAAAGATGGGTGGGATTTTGATAGGGATTGCATTAAATGTGTAGATTGCTTTAGGTAGCATAGACATTTTCACAATATTTGTTCTTCCAATCCAGGAGCATGGAATATTTTCCCATTTCTTTGTGTCTTCCTCAATTTCTTTCATGAGTACTTTATAGTTTTCTGAGTATAGATTTTTAGCCTCTTTGGTTAGGCTTATTCCTAGGTATCTTATGGTTTTGGGTGCAACTGTAAATGGGATGGACTCCTTAATTTCCCTTTCTTCTGTCTTGTTGTTGGTGTAGAGAAATGCAACTGATTTCTGTGCATTGATTTTATATCCTGACACTTTACTAAATTCCTGTACAAGTTCTAGCAGTTTTGGAGTGGAGTCTTTTGGGTTGTCCACATATAGTATCATATCATCTGCAAAGAGTGAGAGTTTGACTTCTTCTTTGCCGATTTGGATGCCTTTAATTTCTTTTTGTTGTCTGATTGCCGATCCTAGGACTTCTAGTGCTATGTTGAATAGCAGTGGTGATAATGGACATCCCTGCCGTGTTCCTGACCTTAGCGGAAAAGCTTTCAGTTTTTCTCCATTGAGAATGATATTTGCGGTGGGTTTTTCATAGATGGCTCCAATAATATTGAGGTATGTGCCCTCTATCCCTACACTTTGAAGAGTTTTGATCAGGAAGGGATGCTGTACTTTGTCAAATGCTTTTTCAGCATCTATTGAGATTATCATGTGTTTCTTGTTCTTTCTTTTATTAATGTGTTGTATCACATTGATTGATTTGCAGATGTTGAACCAACCTTGCAGCCCTGGAATAAATCCCACTTGGTCATGGTGAATAATCCTTTTAATGTACTGTTGAATCCTATTGGCTAGTATTTTGGTGAGAATTTTTGCATCTGTGTTCATCAAGGATATTGGTCTGTAATTCTCTTTTTTGATGGGATCCTTGTCTGGTTTTGGGATCAAGGTGATGCTGGCCTCATAAAATGAGTT
>PISX010014263.1:10663-30346 GCA_004024625.1 Mellivora capensis | reverse complement strand
GGGTTTTCTATTTCTTCCTGGTTCTGTTTTGGTAGTTTATACTTCTCTAGGAATGCATCCATTTCTTCCAGATTGTCAAATTTATTGGCGTAGAGTTGCTCATAGTATGTTCTTATAATTGTTTGTATTTCTTTGGTGTTGGTTGTGATTTCTCCTCTTTCATTCATGATTTTATTTATTTGGGTCCTTTCTCTTTTCTTTTTGATACGTCTGGCCAGAGGTTTATCAATCTTATTAATTCTTTCAAAGAACCAGCTCCTAGTTTTGTTGATTTGTTCTATTGTTTTTTTGGTTTCTATTTTATTGATTTCTGCTCTGACCTTTATGATTTCTCTTCTCCTGCTGGGTTTAGGCTCTCTTTCTTGTTCTTTCTCCAGCTCTTTTAGGTGTAGGGTTAGGTTGTGTATTTGAGACCTTTCTTGTTTCTTGAGAAAGGCTTGTACCACTATATATTTTCCTCTCAGGACTGCCTTTGTTGTGTCCCACAGATTTTGATCCATTGTGTTTTCATTATCATTTGTTTCCATGAATTTTTTCAATTCTTCTTTAATTTCCTGGTTGACCCATTCATTCTTTAGAAGGATGCTGTTTAGTCTCCATGTATTTGGGTTCTTTCCAAATTTCCTCTTGTGATTGAGTTCTAGCTTCAGAGCATTGTGGTCTGAAAATATGCGGGGAATGATCCCAATCATTTGATACTGGTTGAAACCTGATTTATGACCCAGGATGTGATCTATTCTGGAGAATGTTCCATGTGCACTAGAGAAGAATATGTATTCTGTTGCTTTGGGGTGAAATGTTCTGAATCTATCTGTGTTGTCCATCTGGTCCAGTGTGTCATTTAAGGCCTTTATTTCCTTGTTGATCTTTCGCTTGGATGATCTGTCCATTTCAGTAAGGGGAGTGTTAAAGTCCCCTACTATTATTGTAGTATTGTTGATGTGTTTCTTTGATTTTGTTATTAATTGGTTTATATAGTTGGCTGCTCCTGTGTTAGGGGCATAGATATTTAAAATTGTTAGATCTTCTTGTTGGACAGACCCTTTGAGTATGATATAGTGTCCTTCCTCATCTCTTATTATAGTCTTTGGCTTAAAATCTATATGATCTGATAGAAGGATTGCCACCCCAGCTTTCTTCTGATGTACATTAGCATGGTAAATTGTTTTCCACTCACTCACTTTAAATCTGGAGGTGTCTTCGGGTCTAAAATGAGTTTCTTGTAGCCAACATATTGATGGGTTTGTTTTTTTATCCATTATGATACCCTGTGTCTTTTGATTGGGGCATTTAGCCCATTAACATTCAGGGTCACTATTGAGAGATATGAATTTAGTGCCATTGTATTGCCTCTAAGGTGACTGTTACTGTATATTGTCTCTGTTCCTTTCTGATCTACTACTTTTAGAGTCTCTCTTTGCTTAGAGGACCCCTTTCATTATATCCTGTAGAGCTGGTTTGGTGTTTGCAAATTCTTTCAGTTTTTGTTTGTCTTGGAAGCTTTTTATCTCTCCTTCTATTTTCAATGATTGCCTAGCTGGATATAGTATTCTTGGCTGCATGTTTTTCTCGTTCAGTGCTCTGAGTATATCATGCCATTTCTTTCTGGCCTGCCAGGTCTCTGTGGATAAGTCTGCTGCCAATCTAATATTTTTACCATTGTATGTTACAGACTTCTTTTACCCGGCTGCTTTCAGGATTTTCTCTTTGTCGCTAAGACTTGTAAATTTTAGGTGACGGGGTGTGGACCTATTCTTGTTGATTTTTAGGGGGGTTCTCTGCACCTCCTGGATTTTGATGCTTGTTCCCTTTGCCATATTAGGGAACTTCTCTACAATAAGTCTCTCCAATATACCTTCTGCTCCCCTCTCTCTTTCTTCTTCTTCTGGAATCTCAATTATTCTAATGTTGTTTCGTCTTATGGTGTCACTTATCTCTCGAATTCTCCCCTCGTGGTCCAGTAGCTGTTTGTCCCTCTTTTGCTCAGCTTCTTTATTCTCTGTCATTTGGTCTTCTATATCACTAATTCTTTCTTCTGCCTCATTTATCCTAGCAGTAAGAGTCTCCACCTCATTAATATCTTTTTTTATTTCAACTTGGTTAGATTTTAGTTCTTTTATTTCTCCAGAAAGGGCTTTTATATCTTCAGGGAGGATTTCTCTAATATCTTCCATGCCTTTTTTGAGCCTGGCTAGAACCTTGAGAATCGTCATTCTGAACTCTATATCTGACATATTACCGATGTCTGTATTGATTAGGTCCCTAGCCTTTGGTACTGCCTCTTGTTCTTTTTTTTTGTGGTGAGTTTTTCCGCCTTGTCATTTTTTCCAGATAAGAGTATATGAAGGAGCAAATAAAATACTAAGAGGGTGGCAAACACCCCAGGAAAATGCCCTTTAATCAAATCAGAAGAGACCCCAAATTGCAGTGGGGGGAGAAAGGGGATAAAAAGAAGTTCAGAAAAAAAAATTAAAAAAAGAAAACAAATAAAGAAAAAATATAAAAAAGAAAAAAATATATATATATTAGACTGGTGACTAGAACAGGGTCACCCATTTAATTTTGGGGTATTTTGTTCTCTTAGAAGAAAGTACCTCCCAAAATTTTAAAGAATGAAAACCGTATATAAAGGTAAACACAATGAAGGGATGGAATATGCCTATAAAGATGAAAAACAAATTTTTTTAAATCTAAAAAAAGGATTTGATAAAGTAAGTTGGTTGGGAGAATAAAGAAAAATAAAGTGGAGAGAATTTGCTCAGGCTGGAGACTAGAACAAGCCCAGAGCTAGATTTAGGGTATATTTTGATCCACTAGAGGAAGTTGTACCCCAAATTTTTTAGAAGAAAAAACTCTTGTGAATACAAAAAATAAAGTTAAATACTATGAAGGATAAAATATGACTATAATAATGAAGGTTCAAAAAAGAGTATTATTTTTTTGGAAAGGTATTGTTAAGATAGACTAGTTAAAAAATGTTAAAAAAGAAAATTTAAAAAATTTATTTTTTATTTAAATTTTAAAAAATTTAGCAGAAAAAGAAAAAAGAAAAATAAATAAAATTAAATAAAATTAAAATTAAAGAAAAAAATTAAAGAAAAAATTAAATTAACTGCAAAACTAAAGGATCATGGGGAGAAAGCCATGAATTCTCCGCTTTGCTTTCTTCTCCTCTGGGATTCCGCTGCTCTCCTTGTTAAGTGAACTTTGTCTTGGCTGGATTTCTTGTTGTTCTTCTGGGGGAGGGGCCTGTTGTAGTGATTCTCAAGTGTCTTTGCCCAAGGTGGAGTTGCACCGCTCTTACCTGGAGCCAGGCTAAGTAATCCGCTCAGTTTCACTTTCGGGAGGTTTTGTTCCCTGAGCGCTTTCCGTAGAGTTCCGGAGGACGGGAATGAAAATGGCGGCCTCCCAATCTCCAGCCCGGAGGAGCCGAGATCTAGGGGCCCCACTCATCAGTGCGCCCTCAGAGAGAAGCACCCAATCACTCCTGTCTCTCTCACCTCTGGCCGCGCTCCAGGCTCACCCAGCCTGCGACCGGTTCAAGTTAACCCCGAGCTGAGAGCTCACTGATCAGTTCTGTCTCTGTAGCCGGCTTCCCTGCTCCGATACCTGCCAGCTCTGCGACACTCAGACACCCCCGCTCCTTCTGTGACCCTGCGGGACCTGGGGCCACGCTGACCCCACGTGGGCTTCACCCCGGCTTAGCCTCTGGAGCGATGTCCCTCCATGGAGCAGACTTTTAAAAGTCCCGATTTAGTGCTCTGTTGCTCCGCCGCTTGCCGGGAGCCGGCCCCTCCCCCGCGGTCTATCTTCCCGTCGCTTTTGATTCACTTCTCCGCTGGCCCTACCTTCCAGAAAATGGTCAATTTTCTGTTTCCAGAATTGCTGTTCTTCCTCTCTTTGATCTCCCGTTGGATTTGTAGGTGTTTGCAATGGTTTGATAAGCTATCTAGCTGATCTCCTGCTGCCTGATGTCGTCTCAGCTGCTACTTCTCCGCCATCTTGACTCTTCCAATCATCTGCTTAGCTTTTAAGTCCTCTCTTACCTCCAGCTTTGATCTCCTATTCCCCAGCATTCATTCTTTACTATATTTATAGCCAGTTCATTAATTTCATGAATGAAATGCTAAGTCAGAATGATTAGTGCTCTAATGTGGGTGTTTATACAAAGCATAGTAATAGCCCCAAAGAAGCTGTGATTAATTCTACTTTGGGGACTCAGAGAAGGCCTTGTAGATGAGATGATGCTTAGAGCTGGATCTCTAAGGTTCAGAATGAGTCAACTGGGAAAATACGTGCGAAGGAGAAGATGATACCTAGAGACACCTCCAGGTGTCTATAGGGCCTTATCTTCATCTCCTGCTATAAATTTCCTTGGGAACAACCACAGCATGAGCTCAAGCTCAGATAAAGGAGCTCAGCTCAGAATCATATCTCACAGAGTATCGATAGTACGGAGTAGATCCTTAGATAATGTCTACTTCAATTCATTTATTTTACTGATAAGAAATCTGAAATCCTAAAAGGTGAAGGGGCCTACCCAAGGCCTCACAGCTGGTTAGTGGCAGAGTTAGAAGTAAAGGTAGAAGGATTCCTGCATTCCCATTCCTGGGCTAATTCCAGGTTGCTTTGTGTCCTTACCATGTCCTGCTTGCCCCTTTGATCTTTTCCTGTGAGAGCTCCCATCAACCTACAGAAGGTTCCCTTCTAAGTCTGGGCAGCAATGTTCATTGCCACTATGTAACTTTAGAAAAAATTACATTTCTTTTCTGGGCCCGAGTTTCTTGTTCTCCCTTCTAAAAATGGGTGAAAGTTAACGAGTAGGTTTCTATATCTAAACCTTATTGAGGGAGGCACACAGTTAGTAGTTTGTACAGGAGTTTCATTTTTTGGTATATTTGCTGGAGTGGAGTACAAAGATCTGAATGGGTTGACTAAAAATAGTAAAATATATATATAGTGGGGACTGAGACCCTGAAGTCTTCTTACAGGTTTGGAAGAAGATACGTCACTTCAAGTGTAGTATTTTTTAATTAATTAAAATTAAAAAGTTAATTTTTTAACTTTTATTTTTAATGATATAACTGAGGCCCAAGTTTGGAGATGTGTAAGTTCTCATAGATGGTTAGTGAGGATCTGGCCCTCAAACCTGGATCTTCTGATTTGAAGTCAAGTACTTTCTAAAAACCCATACTACCTCACTGAGCTGGTTATACCCTGTATAGGGCAGTGCTAAAAAGACAAAGAATTCAGAAATCTGCTACAAATAGGGTTCAGTTGGATTGTGGGCCAGAGTATTTGCTGCTGGCCATTATGGAGGGAGGGAGTTCAGAGCTTTGAGAGCAGGGAAGGATACAGTTGCCTCCTCAGACCCCATTTGGGGGTTTTGGAGATTTCCTTGGGCCTGAGCCACAAGATGTAGGGGGGGGGGTTAAAGGTTTGGTTATCCCCACTTTCCTCATAATTCCTTTTTGTTCATACTGTCTTTCCTCTTAACTCCATATGACTAGCCCACCCTCTTCTAGTCATAGACAGAGATGATCAATTTCTGGGTTAACTTACCTATATTTTTCCACTACCCCTCATAGTAACTTTCAAATGAGCAAAACATCTCACAAGATACTTTTGTATTCTCATTTGTTTTTGATTTCATGCTGTTTGAGATTGTTTTTGTGTTCTCCTAGAATGCTCTTGTGGGAAAAAAAAAGGGATAGTCAAAGTCCAACTTCTTCCTCTTTGGAAAAGGACTTGGATTATACCATATAGGCAGTGTCTCACTCATTACTATACTTTCTAACACTTTTTATTCTTTGGGTTGGTTCAGGTGGTCTCTAAGCCATTGGTACTTCTTCCCGGTGGGTGGGGCAAGGTGCTCTTTTTGGAAGATGGGGGAGATTAGTTTAGTTCTGGACATGTTGAGTTTGAGAGGTGTGTTCTATGTCCAAATGGAGATATTGAATAGGCAATTGGATATCTAAGTCTGGATTTTTAGAAACACTTTTGGCTGGAGATACAATTTAGGAGTTGTCAACAAACAGATACCATTTTAAGGCATCAGAACTGATGAGATAAATTAGGGACTAAGTGCAAAGAGAAACGAGGTTCCATGAAAGTTCTTGGGCCACAGTTTATTAATGAGCTGGGAAGCTGTGGAAACTTATCTCCTGGGAGGAGTCAGCTTTCTTCTTTTTCCCAGATTGGTATTATTGGATTTCCACTGGTTTATTGTATACCTTGTGTAAGTCATCCACATGTTCTGGATCTCGGTTTTCTCACCTGTATAACGAGAGCATTGGATGAGATGATGTGATGTCCTAGAGTGGTTTATCACTTCTACTAATGGAATCAACAAAGTCCTGCTACTGTGTTATCTATTGGGGTGACAAGCATGTTAATGTTCTTTGTAAAGTGACAAATCCTATGTAAATGATAATTGCCATGGTTGTGGTTATGCTCTGCTTTATTTGTGGGATGTAAATGTGTAAAGATTATTGACCTGGGGAGTCAGGCATATCTAGGGTTCTCTTCTGGCTCTGGCTCTGAGTTGTTATGTGAATATGTCTCTTTGAATATGACCCTTTCCTTCTCTGGTTCTGTTTTTACATCTGTAAAGTGGGGGACTTTGGTTTATGCCAGTGACTTTCAATATTTTTAAAAGCAGAGAATCTCATTTTAAAAATGAAATCAGTGTAGGGGAACCTAGGTGGCTCAGTTGGTTAAACATCCATCTCTTGATTTTGGCTCAGGTCATGATCTCAGGGTTGTGATATTGTGTCCCACCTTGGGCTCTGTGCTCAGCATGGAATCTGCTTGAGATTCTCTTTCTCCCTCTGCCACCACCTTCCCACCCCTGATATCAGTGTAGCTTCTCTAGTTGAAAAAAGCAGGTTGAATAGGGGCTAGAAGCTCTGGTCACCTTAGAGGCATACCTTGAGCTACTTCTAGAACCCCAGAACACCCAGGAATGCAGTCTGATCCTCAACTAACTGAGCTTGCAAGGCCTTTTCAATACTGACATTCTGCAGTTTGAGGGTTCCCTTGGTATCATATGAAGTTTCAGAGGTCAGCAAAATTTTTCTGTAAAGGGTCAGATAGTGAGTATTTTGGGCTTTGTGGGCCACTATTCTCTCTGCCTTCTCCTCTTCTTCCCCCCCCTCCTTGTCCCTCCATCCTCTTCCTTCCTCCTCTTTCTCCTCCGCTCCTGCTCCCCCTCCCCAAGTCCCGCCACCTCAGGACCTGTGTACAGCCTGCAATTTCCAGACTGTTCTTGGCTGGGCCTTGGGAGGGTGATAGATGGTACAAGTCACAGGTAGAATGTAAGCCTTAGGTGCATTTGGAACCCTGCTGGAAGCAAACCAGCTCCCCTCTGCCACAGTCCCCTTGGCTGAGCTGGGCCATTCCATGTGCACACAGCCTCAGAGAAGGCACAGCTATTAACAGTGGCCCAAGGTGGCTCTGGACCAAAAAAAAAATGGGGCTATTTGTTGCAGACACAGCTGGGAGGAGGTGGGGGCAAAGGGGATATTTCAAACATGAGTCCAGGCAAAGAGGAGGAGGGGCCTAATTGGGATCAGATGTCTCTGCAGAGCAATAACACTGTCACCTGGTTATGAGCATCTTAGCTTTGCAGAATCCAAAGGGCTTTTCCAGACAGCATTTTATTCATCTTCACTGCACCCTTGGGAAGGAGAAAAGAAGGGGAGGGGGTGTAGCTGTGGTGGTAAAGAAAGAGTTATGACTTAGAAGTCAGGAGCCGCAGCTTGGTCACTGACTTGTGAGGTAAACTTGGATAAGTCTCTTCTGCTCTCATTTGTAAAGTGGTAGCATTGGATCAGATCAGTGGTTATCACCAGACCAGAGCAAAAATATCAGCTGGGAATTTTTTGAAATTCTATTTTTTAAAATTTTATTTTATTTTTTCAGTGTTCCAATATTCATTGTTTATGCACCACACCCAGTGCTCCATGCAATACGTGCCCTCCTTAACACCCACCACCAGGATAGGTGAACCTAAAATTACATTTTTTAAGCCTCATCCCAGACCTAGTGAATCAGACACTCTGGAATTGGGGCCCAGAAATGCGTGCTTTAACAAGACTTCCAGGCATGAACTAGAATAATCTAAGACCTTTCCAACTTTGATTCTCTGATTATATGTGATAATGGATGTAAAAAATACATTTTAAACTGTGCCTTCACATTTCAGGGATGATGATGGTGACAGTGATAATGGTGATGATAATGATGATGCTCCTGTTGACTTTAAGCCATACTTTGGCAGTCAGTTCATTACCTAAGCCAGGAATTTGCTACCCCACCCCTACGGAGTTTCTCCCAAGGCCTGTAAGACAGAGATATGACCTCAGAAGCTTATATACTATGAGAGTAGGTAAGTTAGGTAAGGCAATCTGTTCCAGATGGTTGGCAGAGAAGAAATCACAGGACAACTATTTTGAAGATCCAGAGAATAGGCATAGCCAGTATTAAAGACTGATGTGTGTGTGTGTGTGTGTGTGTGTGTGTGTGTGTGTGAGCTCACTGTGGGGTGGTGGGTTGTGACATTGGGAAGAACTCCTGGTATTAGTGGTAGTAAGGTCTTAAAGGAGGGAGAGGATTTAAACACTTTTCAGGAAGGTGGGAGGATATTATGAAATATGAATGTGAAGGAGAGGCACAACTTAAAAATAAACACATATGACTTCAGCTTGTTATAGCACTAAAACTAGAAAGATCCTTATATTTATCCAGGGTTCTGGGTGATTTCCTAGGTGTTGACTGTAACACTAGTCATTTCCTTCCCATTCTGGAAAACGTATTGGAAAAAAAAGTGACTATGAATCACAGTATATGGAGGACTTAGACTCTGTTCTAGAATATAAAAATTAAGTCATTCACAAACATTTATCCTTTAGTAACAAATTTATTTTAACACACTTTCAAGTGATCTCAAAATTCCTTACATTCTGGTTGAATAAATGACTTCTCCAAGGTCATTCGGAAAGTTAATGGGACTGGAGCCCAGTGCTCCTGACTTCTAGTCTGGTGTGTTTCCTTTGTAATCTGTATTTGCTCAAACGCTTTTGAAATGGGGAAGTTTGACCCAAGTAAAGTTTAAAAGGCATGTTTTTGAGGTACAGTGGGAAGGAAGGTAGGACACAACTATAGAGAACTTGGAATGCCAGGCTGAATCTTTTGAATTTTCTCCTGTAGGTAATGGGAAAATGCTAGATGTTCTGGAACTGTGGTATGACATCATTCACAATTTAGGAATGTTACTCAAATGTTTTAGTGCAGCACACCTGGTAGACTGGAGTGGGAGAGAACTTGAAGGGAGCAAAGCAACTAAGAAGTAGCCCCAAATGTAGGCTGGAATTGCCATAGACCTGCTCACTCTTCATGGCATGAGTACATTTCTATTTTTAACAGAAGAAACAATATAAGTGCAAAACCATAGTTTCTTTTCCTGGGATTTCAACCACTAGAGATAGGGATATTTGGAAGCTGGAGGCTTCGTGGTCCTGGAACACAATTCTGTGGAGATCTCCTCCCTGGATTACACTCAGACAAGCCCTTGCTAAAACTGAGTGCTGCTCTCTGCTCTCTGGTTTCATTTTGCACTCAGATTCTATGTATTATGAGCCAGGGGCCTAGAGTTTAGGGGGAATTTCACTGTTCCTTTCATTCTTTTCACAAAGCCCCAGGCTCAGGAAAGTTACATATACATGTTACTATGCCAGTTGCGTTACCCAATCCCTTCCGGAGATCCTGGCTACGAGCTTCATAGTTTGCAGCTTCTAAAGCTCATTCATATCCATTATCTCATTTTGTTTTCATTATAGCCTTGTGATGGGCAGGCTTATAATAATTTAATGGTATGAAACGAAAGACTGGAGTGGGGAAACTAACTTGTCATTCCTCCAGCGTGTGGTACAGCTTACTTATTCTGCCTTCTAAGCAATATTCCATGCTTTCACTTGCATTGTTGGGGTTCTGGTGGTAATTTTGACCAGTGTACTAAAAACCCTCTTAGATCTCAGACAAGGCCCGGGCTGGGGCAGAGAAAGAAACAGAAGACCAGGAAACCAAATTTCTCCTCATTTCTAGCCCAGAGCCCCTCCCTCAATACCATTCTGCTCCCTTAAATGTACTGACAGACCTTGGTAGGAAAATCCTTAGCTCTGCATGTTCATAGCCCTGCTGCCTGTCTGATGCCAGTTATACTCTGCATGACAGTTATGTCATCTTTACCTGAAATACGCCATGTTTTCTTTTTGCCATTCTCTTTCTTACCCTGGCAGCTGGAATAAAGTTGCATCCTAGGGACTCTCCTTCCCTGGGCTATCCCAAGTGGTGAGGCTCACAACTCCAGATCTTCCTTGGACAGTACAAAAAGCCAATCATTAAGAGGCCAGGTCACCACTACACATAGACAGCCTTTAAAATATAGATGGTACAGGGTCTTTAGCTGAAGCTGCTTTGGCCAGACCTTTCCAGGGCTCTGACTGGGTCTTCAGTGTGAGCCAAAGGCAACACCAACCAGAGTAGTATTAGCCCAGCTTTCAGAGTTCATACAATGTCATGCTGTCTAGATTTTCATCATGAATGTTCCCGAGACTCAAACGCAAAGGGAATTGGGTTGATTTCAACTGGAAAATATTCCTGCCATCTCAGTGTTCTCTGGAATAACCTGCTTGCAGCTGTCATGGGGCGGCCCCCTCCCTGTAATGCGTGGCTTTTCCAAGGCTTAAGCTCCAGGGATCTGGAGGGGAAGAGAAGGAGGGGACCAGGGTTATGTATGCCCCCACCCCCAGCCTGGCCAGTGCTTACATTTTTCAAGCCTGAAATTGGGTCTCTGGGGTTGGGGTTAAGGGTGAGGTAGAAGGGTTTATGGAACAGGTCTCTCTGGGTGGATCCCTGCTTGCAGCTGGTTACATTTCTTTGACTGGCTTCCAACAGGAAGAATTCATCTCCTGATGAAGAAGCACATTCCCCTGGATAGAGAATCTAATTGGCTGGGAGGCAGGAGTCCTGGGTTTATGTCCTAGCTCTGTCATCAGTTTGCATTGTGGCTTTAAGCAAGTCAGTCATCATCTCTTTGTCTCAACTTCTTCCATTTAAAGTGGAGCTACTAATACCTGCTGCTCACATATATGGAGTAAGAACACGGTGTAGGGGACATTGTTGAATGTTCTGGGAGAAATAAAGGGATGGTAAGACTTTATTCTTACCTCCCTCAGACGGAATGAACTAAACTAATTGCTCTTATTTCCTTTCCTCTTGCCTTATGATGTTGGTAAGATGTCAGGGTATGGGAAAGTCTCCAAGGATTTAGATAGTCATGGGGCAAAAGGAATAATGGTGGTATAAGCAGAAGCATAACCTAATATACAAGGGGATATACCCTAAAACATTCTCAAGGAGATGTTGACAGCCAGCTGGAAGCAAAGTCCTGTGATAATGGGAAATAAGATCTTGGGATCAGGGGTGACACATAGGTGCCAGGAAGGAGGAGAGTGCCAAAGACAAATTTTATTGCCTCTTACCATTATCATTGGACTGTGCTAATCCTATCTAGAAACTGCCTTCATTGGCTGCCTGAACTATCAGAACCTTGGCCCAGCTTTGGTATCTCCAAGCCTCTTTTTCCCTTTGGACCAGAGTTGTACTTGGGCTGCATACCTGGAAGGGGTATCAGGGGATACAGAGAACAAACAGTCTCTGCCCTGGCATCATAGGTCACTTTGGTCCTACCTGTGCTCTGACACTCCTATCTCTGACTTATTGTCCTCTTGAGATCTAGACATATGCTGTCCAGTGTGGTAGCCACTAGCCAGATGAACAACAGTGCACTGCTCATGAGAAGGCCTGGATAATAGTATGGCTGCTTTGGCAGCAGCCCAGCAATGCTGTGAGACCTCAGGGATCATATCCTCCTGAGAGTAGAGTAAGATGCCTTTTTTTTTTTTTTTTTAAAAACAAAGGCTCTTGAATGAGGCATTTTAAATAAAACGAAACAAAAAAAAAAAAAGAAAAAATCTGGGAAAGTAATTGGACTAGGAATTTTTTTACCCATTGATCATATACCTGCATTTGCAGAGAGCCTAAACCCATAAGCCATCCCTAGGCCTCCTGTTTCACAGCTCTTTGTAGCCTGGAAAGAGTATTCATTACCATTATTTCATTTGAGTCTCCTTAATAAGGTAGAAGCAAGTACACCAGGAGTTATTCTATTCATCTAATACACGAAGAAACAGGCTCAGCAGACTGAAGTGATAGCCAAGGGCCTCTAGTTAAGAATTGATAGTGCCAAGCTGAGCATGAAAAAACCTTGGGTAGCATCTTTGACTCCTTTCTTTCTATTTCCAGTCAACTGCTAATTCTGGATGATTTTCTTCTTTACCTCATCTTCAATCAGTCCATTTTCTCCCCATTGTCACTGTCACCACTGTAGCCCAAGCCCTCCAGTCCATTTTCCAGATAGTAGTCAGAGTGATCTTTCTAGTGTATTAAGCTGATCATGACAGTGTCTTGTATAAAACCCCTTCTAATTGCTCTTAGGATAAAGAAACAAGCTCTTGAATCTGGCCTACATAACGCCATATGGCCTCTATCACTTAGAGTCTGTTATCGCTCTCTCTTCCCATTCCTTCCTTGCATTCTATTCTTCAATAACTTTGAAAATTTTCAGGTCTTTGAAGATCTGCTTCCAGTCTGTGCACATGTTATTTTCTCTGCCTGCCATACTCAATTACCCCACTCCTCTTCACTTGGTAAACTCCTGCTTATTTTTCAAGCCCTAACTCTGATATTGCCTTCTTTAGGAACCCTCACCTTATCTTCTCCATACTCAGGATGGGTTAAGTGCTTCTTCTCTAAACTCCCATAGCACCCCAGACCTGCTTGTTAATATAGCTTTTATTATGTTATATTATAATTATCTGTTTTCTTGTTTGTCTCTCTTGGTAGATTTTGAGTGTCATAAGATCAATAACTATGCCAATTTTAACTCTCTATTATGTCCCTAGCATGTGGCAGAGGGCATGGCACATAATGGATGCTTATAGATATTTCATGATAAATTGAATAAGTGCTCCTATTTTATTTATTTTTTATTTATTTTTTTTAAAGATTTTATTTATTTATTTGAGAGAGAGGCAGTGAGAGAGCATGAGCGAGGAGAAGGTCAGAGGGAGAAGCAGACTCCCCGTGGAGCTGGGAGCCTGATGCGGGACTCGATCCCTGGTCTCCGGGATCATGACCTGAGCCGAAGGCAGTCGTCCAACCAACTGAGCCACCCAGGCGTCCCCCCTATTTTATTTTTTAAAAAGATTTTATTTGCTTATTTGAGGGGGAGAGAGAGATAGACAGAGAGAACATGAGATGGGAGAAGGTCAGAGGGAGAAGCAAGCAGACTCCCCGTGGAGCTGGGAGCCTGATGTGGGACTCGATTCCAGGACTCCGGGATCTTGACCTGAGCTGAAGTCAGTTGCTTAACCAATGGAGTCACCCAGGTGCCCAAAAAACAACATATTTTAATATAGAGATGGTCATTTAACCTTCAGACCACCATTTTCAGTGAATATTTAAGACATGTTTACTAGTCATAGGACCTTAATATTGGAGGAAGGGGCTTGGCATATGCTGTGTGTCAAACACACTGCTAAATGATCTATATTCAATGTATGCATTCATTTATTTATCAGTTTGAAGGAACGATAGACAAATATGATTAAGTAAGTAAAATATATAGTATATTAGACCGTATTAAATGCCAAGGAGAAAAGTAAAACAAGGATGGGGGGATAGGTTATGTGTATAAGGAATATAATTTTAGATAAAGGTTGAGAATCAGAATGACATGATAAAAACAGGAAAAATTGAGGGGATAAAGGATAACGGAGAGGCAGAAAAAACTCCAGGGTTTTGAATCTGGAAAAATAGTGATTCATATGGAAAGACAGAGTACCTTTCTATCTCAGATGAGGTTTCCCAGCATGGAAACATTCCTTAAAAAGTATCCAAGTTGAAATATGATGGGAGAGTCCAATTGATGTCTTTGAATTATGGGTAAATCTAGGACTCATAGGTGCAAATGATGGTCATCTGAGAAAAGCAAATGTGCAAAACTAGATGAAACAAGGCAGCTTCATTATAGCAGAAAGGGCCTGGGGCAGAGAGTTAGGAAACCTGGGTTTAGGCTACCTTTGCTGTGAACTCGGTTTGTGACTGGACATTTTTCCTCTCTCTGGGCCCTAGTACCACCTATGGTGAGGATATGTGGTTGGGTAGATGAGTGCCTTTTACACTCTGCACTATATTACACCATGGGTGTGGAGAGCCCTGTCAGGGCTCACTGAAGTGGAGATGGAGTGGGTATAAAAAGTCAGGGTTATTGGTCATCTTTCTGCTTCAGCAGAGTTAATCACTAGACTAGATGGTACCTTAGGTACCTGCTAAGTCAGATACTCTGTGACTCTCTTTGCCTGGCAACATCACTGGAAACCTTTGCTCACCCCTTCTTACAGCTTATTCAAAAATTTGCGAAGGTTTCCTGGGTAATGTGGGTATTATAGGGATGAGGAAGGAACAAAGGGAAAGAGCTGTATGTAGTGTATGGCATTGACAGTTTTCTGTCAGTGATTACACAGAAGAAGAAAGAGGAATCCTCAGGCTTGGGGGTTGGAGCAGCTTCTGTGGTGTTGGTTATCAAACACTGGACTTTTCCAGCTGGGCCAACCTTGACTATTGATAATATTTTCCACTAGTACAGCCTTGGATATTAGACTCAAATGCTGTAGAATTGATGGGCTTTAGTTAACAAGACAGGACTTCCCTACCAATGGGAATAGGGCAACTCATAAAGACTACCATATATGCATATCTTTTGAGTTGATAGTCAATTTCTTAGTGGAATTTGTGTATTCCTGGCTGCATGAAATTAGATACCAGCCCCCTTTCTCTGGTTATTCATGAGAAGTAGGGGAGAGTCAGGTCAAGGAACAGGGGTAATAATTCCTTACCTCTGTAGGATAAATCTTATTTTACATCTCTTGAGTCAAGACATTCAGCTGGGTTTCATATGAATTCTGTGGGATTAATAGTGCTTAGATTCTGATTCTTTTTTGATAGATTCTACCTTCTCATCTTTTAAGATCGAGCTTGAACTTTGCCTCCTCTATAGTAATTCCATTCTCACACTGTTCATCCACTGCCCATCCACCATAAAACTTAAACTCTATTCATTTCTGTGTAGTCATTTTATTATTCTTGTTTAAGTCTCTGATTATTTCATGTGTTTATGTTCTTGAAACAAACCATTATCACTTATAACAAAGACTTCTGACTTGTCCTTGCTTCAATCTTTACTACTTTCCGTATAGTCTACTCTCAGAGTAAAACCCAAAGTCTTAACAATGGCCAACAAGGTCCTTCCATGCTCTTCATACTGCCTGTCACCTCTCTGACTTCCTCTCCTATTATTCTCCCTTTGCTTGCTCTGCTTCAGCCACATGAGCTGCCTTGCAGTCCTTTGCATGCACCCAGTACATTTTTTTCCCCACGGAAAAATGTATTTTTCTGTTCTGTATTTTCTGTTCCTTATGTCTGGAATTATCTTTCCCCAGGTACACGGTTGGCTCCTTCACTTCCTTCATGTCTCTAAACAAACGTTATTTTATAAAAGAGTCCTTTCTTTATTATACTATGTGAACTATTAATGATATACACTTGCACTCTCCTTCTTGCTCTGCTTTATTTTTTATTGCATTCATTGACATATTATGATTTTACTTACATGATAATGATCTATCTCTCCACACTAGGATATTAGTTGCTTGAGAACAAGGATTTTTGTTTTGTCCAATGCTATATTTTCAGTCTCTGGAACAGTGCTTGGCACATAGTAATTTTTAAAAAAATTCTGCTGGAATTTTTTTAAAGATGTCATTTATTTATTTGAGAGAGAAGAATCGGGGGAGGGGCAGAGGGAGAAGGAGAAGCAGACTGCCCACTGAGCAGGGAGCCTGATGTGGGGGGGCTCGACCCTGGGACTCCAGGGATCTTGACATGAGCCAAGGGCAGAGGCTTAACTGACTGAGCCACCCAGGCACCCCCAAAACTTTTTTGGATTAAGGAATAAATAAAACCTAAAAGACCTAAGGGCAGATATTTTCAATTCCCTCATTTATGTTCCTCATTGTAAACACACTTTTCTTAATAGAACAATGGAAGTTAGAGCAGAAAAGGCATTTTTTAAAATAATTTTTAAATTTTTTTTATAAACATATAATGTATTATTAGCTCCAGGGGTACAGGTCTGTGAATTGCCAGGTTTACACACTTCACAGCACTCACCATATCACATACCCTCCCCAATGTCCATAACCCAACCACCCTCTCCCTACCCCCCTATCCCCCGCCACCCTCAGTTTGTTTTGTGACATTAAGAGTCTCTAATGGTTTGTAGAAAAGGCATTTAGAGACCTGCTTGTCTAACTCTCTCATTTAATAGATGATAAGACTGAGGGGGGGAATCTTGCCCAAGGCCATATAGCAACTTGTCAGAGTCTGAAGAAGAGTTCAAGACATCTAAGCCTAGATCCACAACTTTTCCTACTATATACCATGCTAAGCACATTCTCCAACTAGTTAGTTTTATTCTCCAACTGCAGGGCAAAGGTAAGGCATTGTCAGTACGTAGAAGCAAGCTCTGGGCAGATTAATGTGGAGGTAGAAGAATTTTATTTTTACATAAACAGGAGTTTCTCTGAACATTTACCACTCTGGTTTTAGAGAACAATAAACACTGGGCCAAGCATTACATAAATACCTGACCTATTAATCCACAAATAGTAGCCATTCAATAAATCAAGTAGCAAGCCTTTCTTGAATGTGTAACATGTGCCTAGACTTGTACTGGAGCTATGAAAACATTCAGCCCTGATTCCTGCTTTCTAGGAGTAGTCTAGTAGTAAAGGCAAGACTCACCTGAGACAAGCAGATACCAATTTGTGAGATATGACAATAAGCACTGTAGAGAACAGCAGGAGACCACTGAGGGCCAAATTAGTCCAAGAAAGCATTATGGATGAAATGAGACATCTTTGCACCTATTTCATGTTGCCTTCTTGTCAGTGCTTTATCTTCCTTCATTTGGAAGTGTTTACTTGCCCAACCCTATGCTCTTCAGGGAAGGATGATGAGTTTGATACTATTTGAAGCCAGGCCTCTTGCTTCCTCTTCTTTTTACTCCTCCCAAATAGAATCTGCATTAGTTTCAAACATGTTTACTGAGTACCCTGTGGGTACCAGGTACTGAGCCAGGGGCTTGGAATAAAAAGATAAATAATCTACAGTCATTTATCTGTAGTAGACCAAAGTCTAATAGGTCAGACAGATATGCACAGAGGTTTACAAAATAATTCAATATTGAAAAAAATTAATTTATATTCTTCTTCATTAAAAAAAGGGATCTGAGGTGCCAAGCATGGTAAGTTCTGCTTATGAACAAATTATAATGAAAACCCAGATGAGAGAAGTAATGATGTAAAAGTGAATCATCCAAAGTTTCCCAGGCTAGGTGATATTTGAATTGAACTCAGACAATGATGATTTTTCTAGGGAATCAGAAATGGGAGGTATGGGTAAGGGGACACATTCTAGACAAATGGAACATTACACAAGGGTGGGCATTGCCTGGCTTGTTGCTCTGTGTGTCTACAGCAAGTATGGTAAGTGTCTGGCATGGTCATCACTATCAGCTCCTCCCATGCCCATGGCAGAAAGCTTTAATCAGATGTAATATTCTTTCCCAGAAATCCTGGATAAGGCTTAGAATCCTTCTGAACACAGTATTCCAACGGCCACTTGCAGTCAATTTGAATTGACTTATGAGATGAAAATTATTGGCCATTCTTGGCTGACTTCAATGCCTTTAAAGTTACAGACATTCAGGAAACAGAATCCCATTGGGAATCTAAGCTTTTAACAATCTACTACCCCTCCACTACTTCCTGCCATGATTCTCATGTAATGAGTTCATGGATCTGTATTTAGTAGCTATTATGTTATATTATATTATTAAATTTGCCATCAGAAATTTTAAATCAGAAAAAAAGAAGTTTTAGATTAGAGAAGTGGTCTGTATTTCAGAAAGCTGCCTTTGGTAGTAGAATATAGACTGAAGGAAAAACCAGTGACAAGGAGACTGTATATGCAACTGTAATATTACAGGCAAAAGATGATGAATGCAGTGCCTAGGAGGAGAGGGTAAATTAGACACTGACTGAGACAGATCATAGGAAAGTTATAAGTGTCAGAATCCAGGTGCTTTGGAGAGATATAAGAAGGAGAAAGAATTTGCAGGTGATGGGAGGAGGTGGTATATGGGGAAAGATTTGTAAAGATAGGATTTGAGCCAGGCCTTGAAGGATAGTCATCACTTGACATTGAGAAAGGGGAGGAAGTAGTCCATTTCAGACCTCTGTAGCACAGGAGCAAAGATACAAAAGTAGAAAAATCACAGGGCATGTCTGAGGAGCAGTATGTAGCTCAATTTGGCAGGCTTTGGTTTGGCATTCAGAGCGGACATTACCCCCATCACCATCCCTGTTAGATGGCTTCTCTCACCCTCCAGCCCACAGGTGCTCAGGAAACATAGATTAGTGTTAATATTAACTTAAGTGTGGTAAAAAGTGGAAGGCCTCTCATCTGCAAGAATATCATTCTAATGCCAATTCTAAGAGCCAGCTCTTGGTTGTCTCCACTGCCATTTGCCAGCCTTGAACACCACGGAAGAAGGTTGCCTAAGGAAGGATGAAAGCTGTTTATTATCTAATGGGGAGTGGGGAGAAGAGGCTAATAACCATGAAAGGCAACTCAGGACACATCCAGAACACATAGTGGAAATCTCTGAGTCACTCTGAAGGAACTCCCATCTATCTCCAGGCAAAAAGAAATATGAACAGACACTTCTCCAATGAAGACATACAAATGGCTATCAGACACATGAAAAAATGTTCATCATCACTAGCCATCAGGGAGATTCAAATTAAAACCACATTGAGATACCACCTCACACCAGTTAGAATGGCCAAAATTAGCAAGACAGGAAACAACGTGTGTTGGTTTGGAGAGGATGTGGAGAAAGGGGAACCCTCTTACACTGTTGGTGGGAATGCAAGTTGGTGCAGCCACTTTGGAGAACAGTGTGGAGATTCCTTAAAAAATTAAAAATAGAGCTTTCCTATGACCCTGCAATTGCACTACTGGCTATTTACCCCAAAGATACAGATGTGGTGAAAAGAAGGGCCATCTGTACCCCAATGTTCATAGCAGCAATGGCCATGGTCACCACTGTGGAAAGAACCAAGATGCCTTTCAACGGACGAATGGATAAGGAAGATGTGGTCCATATACCCTATGGAGTATTAATCCTCCATCAGAAAGGATGAATACCCAACTTTTGTAGCAACATGGACGGGACCAGAAGAGATTATGCTGAGTGAAATAAGTCAAGCAGAGAGAGTCAATTATCATATGGTTTCACTTATTTGCGGAGCATAACAAATAACACGGAGGACATGGGGAGATGGAGAGGAGAAGGGAGTTGAGGGAAATTGGGGGGGAGATGAACCATGAGAGACTATGGACTCTGAAAAACAACCTGAGGGTTTTGAAGGGGCG
>PISX010014263.1:0-10563 GCA_004024625.1 Mellivora capensis | reverse complement strand
TTGGTGGGTATTATGGAGGGCGTGCATTGCATGGAGCACTGGGTGTGGTGTAAAACTATGAATTCTGTTACGCTGAAAAGAAATGAAATAAAAAAAATTTGAAAAAAAAAACTATGAATTCTGTTACGCTGAAAAGAAATAAATAAAAAAAAGGAATAGGTTCAGGTTTCAAATTCAAAAGTTTTGAAATTTTTCATTAAAAAGTTTTGAAAAGGTAAAATAAAGAATTATGAAAAATATCCTCCTTTAATTTAATTACATTATATAATAACTCAACTTTTTCATAAGATATCACATCCAAAAAGTGCTGCCTCAGATAGTATTTTTTTCTTTACTATAACCTTGTAAGGCATGTTTAAGATTGCCCTAATTGTGAGGGTAAAAAAAAACTATGGTTCAGAAGAGGTTATAGGACTTGAGCAAGGATATAGGAATATAGGATATAAGGATATAGGGCTAGTAATTTGTCATGCCAAGCTCCAATTCTTGTCTTCTATCACCATCTCCAATTCCTAACTTATCCTGTACAAGGAGGTATCAAGGATCAAAATGGCATAAAATCTAACCCATTAATCTAACCCATTCTTTTGAGAGAATAATAATAATAATAATTCAACCAATGCTTTCTGAGCACCTATTCTGTTTTAGACACTATGCTAGGTCCATGGGGTACAGACTAAGAAAACACAGTTCTTACCTTCAAGGAGTTCACAGTCTAGTGGGAAAAATAGACATATATATATATACATATATATATGTATATATATATATATAGATAGATAGATAGATAATCACAAGCTAATAAGTGAAGTGATACTCGAAAAATGTATAAAGTACTCTGGGAGTTCAGAAAAGGGTGAACTACTGTACAGGGAGGAATTGGCACTTGAAAAAAGCCAGAGCCCCCAGTCAACACAGTTAACTTCTGTAGAATTGTAGGCTTGGAGATGGGACAGCGAAGAGAGAATTAAATAAGTATATTTTTGAGACCTTTCTGAAAATGCCTTTGTGCTGCCCTGCTTGAAAAGTTGGTTGCATTTGTGTGGCCGTTATTGTGCTGCTAATGCCTGGGCTGGGTTCAGTGGGCCCATGGCTTGTCCCAGCAACCTCCTGATTAACTTCTGTTAGGTTTGGTGCAAGGTGTTGGGTGCTGGGACATCAGACTGAATATTGCCATTTGTAGTTGTTCTGCATGTGTCCAGGACTGGTGTGGGTCAGGTTCATGAACCCTCAGAGTTTACAATAAGAATAGGGCCTGTCAGGCATCATTCTGCTTACCAGAGGAAGGATAATTGAATTAGCATTGATTGAATGCTTAATATTTCATTTTGGTTCAGATAAAACATGCCTATGGAGGGCGCCTGTGTGGCTCAGTGGGTTAAGCCTCTGACTTCAGCTCAGGTCATGATCTCGGGCTCCTGGGATCGAGCCCCACATTGGGCTCTCTACTGAGCAGAGAGCCTGCTTCCCCCCCCCTCTCTGCCTGCCTACTGTGATCTCTCTCTCTGTCAAATAAATAAATAAAAAATCTTAAAAACAAAACAAAACAAAACAAAATACCTATGGAGTATCTTCCATGTGCTTGGCATTTTATATGGTACCACAGGTTCATTTTACAGTGGAAGAGACAAAAGATAAAGAAGTAACTGTAAATATATGATCCAAGGTGATATGTTATACAGTAAAGTTCTGTATAGTGAACTATGAGTTCACAAAGGAAAGAACAATAAATTCTGTTTGGAGGTTCAGAACAAGCTTCATTGAGTAACTGACATTGGACTGAGTTCTTATGGATAAATGTACTAGCATTATATTAGATGTTTTAGGAGGGCAATTATTACTCAGGATGATTTTGGTTACAAAATACAGAAAACCCAATCAAACTGGCTGAAACAGATCAGGGACTTATTGACCCATGTAACGGGAAAATATAGAGGTAGGAGAGGCTTTAATCATGGTTTAGTCTTGACTTTGCTTCTTTTCTTTATGATTCTCTTGACTCTGCCCTCTTCTATATGTTGGCTTTGTCCTCATCCTGGTTTCCCTTATGGTTACAAAAGGGAAACCAGTGGCAACGAAGACTGACGCTTCTTCTTTTATATTCAGTGAGGTAGTGAGCGTTGTTTCTCACACTGTAACACAAAAATGAACCTTAGTGGTTCAGGACAGGTAAAATTTAGGGTAAGATTATAGTAAGCATGGGGGGTCTCCCAAACCTTAGTTAAAAGCAGTTGAACCATTCAAATAGCTTAAGGGCAGTCCTGTTTTCAGGTTTTGTTTCTTTTTAGTTTAATTCTTGTTTTTTAAATGATGTCCCATGAGGGTGACTAGGTAGCTCAGTCGGTTGAGCATCTGACTCTTGATTTCAGCTCAGGTTGTGATCTCAGGGTCATGAAAGTGAGCCCTGCGTTGGGCTCTGCCTTGAATGTGGGGCCTACTTAAGATTTGCTCTCTCTCTCCCTCTGCCCCTCTCCCCTGCTTGTCTGTAAACACATGTGCATGCATGCTCTTTTTCTCTCTCTCAAAAAAAGAAAAATCTTAAAAAATAAATAAATGATGTCCCTTTTCCTATGTCTCTTATGTGTCTTGATTTATAGGTCACATTCTGGACTTCAGAATAGTAATACTATTTCTATAACACAAAGATCACTTGTTCTATCAAGGCATTCTTCATAGCCTGCATATGCAATGAGAGTAGTGAACAAAGTTAATTATGAGAGGGAAGTGTTGCAAATGGTTTATGAGCAGTCTCTGAAGTCTGCCACATCTAGGTTCTCAACCCTGCTTTGCCATCACTTAGCTGGGTGCCTTGGACAAATTAATTCATCTCTTGGAGCCTTGGTTTCTTTATCTATAAGATGGAAATAATATTAATACCTATCTCATAAGGTTTGAGGCTTGCATGAGATAATCCATGTAATGTATATAGCAGAAGTTCCCCAAGTTTCTTGGTTCACTGTGCCTTTCCTGTGTTAGTAGCTGCTTTCACAGCATCCCCAAGCCAAAAGAAGTATTTAACCCTTCTGTTATATTAAGAACAAAACACATAATAGTAGTAGTTCATGCTCTGGCCAAAAGATGTCACTGTGTTTCCCTCAAAAAAGTAAAATATAGTAGCCCTGTGAGTTGGCTATGGTACCCTGGTGTGCCTTGGTGCACAGTTTGGGAATAGAACACTGCCAGGCAAACAGTTGGTGCTAAATACATGGTATTTATTTATTTTTTTAAAAAATATTTTATTTATTTATTTGAGAGAGAGAGATCACAAGTAGGCAGAGAGGCAGGCAGAGAGAGAGGAGGAAGCAGGCTCCCTGCTGAGCAGAGAGCCCGATGCGGGGCTTGATCCCAGGACCCTGAGATCATGACCTGAGCCGAAGGCAGAGGCTTTAACCCACTGAGCCACCCAGGTGCCCCTGGTATTTATTATTATTATATAATGTCTGTGATTGTTATTAGAATATCTGTTATTGTTATTAGATTGTTATTACCAAAGAGGATGCTGACCTACTAGTTTGATTCAGATGTTGAATATCCCTGAGGAAAGATGCTTCCCTTTTTGGTAGTAATATCTTCTAGTCTCAGGTTTTTTCTAAGTTAGGAACAAATCACCCTAGCTTGAGAGGGGAGAGTAATTTCTCTGTGCATGGAAAAGAAAACTTCATTCTCAAAGGAAGTGCGCTTTTCTAGCTTCTAGTGATTTCTAGTCAAAAATCACTCTTTCAGAAGAGGCTTCTATGTATTAGATGAAAAAAAATACTTTCCTATGTTTATGCCTGGCCTCTCCTACTCTCCTTTTCCTTCTCTTTCCTCCTCTACCTCTCTTCATATTCCTTTCAGCCAGTGTCTGAGACTTGGCCCCATCCCCATCATAATGAAGGGATGTTTGATACTAAATTCAGGAAAAAATGATTGGTTGAACTCTGTTTTGAATTTCAGCTTGGCCTGTGAACCAGTAAGAATAGTGGGTACTGATAGTTCATTCTTGTATTCTTCTTTCCTTTCCCCTGAGGGAGCATAGGAAAACAATTTAAACAGAGAGACTCCAGAAGTTGGCCTGTGGGCTTGGACACAGGAAGCTGAGGAGAATAAAGGTAAAGGCTGTGCTGAATTTCCAACTCTTAGCAGTTGAGGCCCATGAGGGATCTTTGACATTTTCCTAGAGGCTAGAGCTGACTTTAGTTCTATTTGGTTGTTTAGATTCACTGAGGGGAATCTGATGTCAGAGTTATAAGAATAGAATAGCAGACCTGTCCATGCACTGTTGACTCTGGGCCTCCTTGGGTTTGGCCAGCAGAGGTTGGGAGTGGCCGGCTGGCTTTTAGCCCCGGCCAGCTGGCGGCATTTGCTTTGGCCGTTGGGGGAAAGAGCACTTTGTGGAAAGCTGGCCTTCCCAGCCAAGGGCCTATTTTCGTCTTGAATCTGTTGAGTCCAGCCTGAAGTCTAGATCCAGGATCAACAGAGGCTGTGGAAAACAGGACTGGACGCCTGGCAGCCAGAACTGTGGGCTTTGTCTTCCTGACCAGGACATTCTTCCCTGAGCCTGTGAAGGTAAGAATGATGGGGACTGGGGTACGTGTGGTATCAGGGCCAAAGAGAGTTAACTGCTCTTTGCATGGTCACTGAAGCCCAGGATTGGCTGTAATATATCACTAGGCCTCATCTCTTCCCAGGTCTTCCAATCTAGGAAGGTGTATGTGTGGCTAGAGCTGACATAGCTCCTGAAGTGCCTGAGCCCCCCTAAATGGGGGCCTCCACACACTGAGGGACCACTAGAAGACTGGATCAATATCCTTACCAACCAACCATATACCACAGGAACACAGAGAAGTATCAGTTTGGTTCCCTTTTTTCTGAGATCTCAAAGTCTTTTTGCGGAAACAAACCATTTTCACAAAGAGGTACTTTTAGTACTAGACAGGGTGGAGTGAAGCTCATGTGAATAGCACAAAGAAGCACTAAAGGAGTTCAGAGGAGGGCAAGAGGGCTAGGAGAGATATAGGTTTAGCTGGGTCCTGAAGAGTGACTAAGAATGAGATAAAGATGTGATGAGAGTTTTCTTATGCTCCTGCGGCAGAAATCCTTTGAAACTGACTCAAAATATATTTTGATTTACTGCAGAATCCTGGTCTCTAGCCAGATTATGTTCACTAGGATACCTGTATTGAGATTGTTCTGAACCCGAGTTCGCATCACCAAAATGATGTGGTCTTCTCAGACATTACAACTTGTCGAGAGCTGGAAGAGAATTAGATACCTGGAGGCATGAATCACTTTTCTCAAGTTCTTCTGTTACTCTGCTGCTCAACTGTTTCCCAACTTGAAACCCAATACTAGCTCTTCCATTGCTTTCAGGATGGCCAAGCAACTGTATTCGGCATTCAAGGCCTTTCACACTCTGAACCTTCCCTTCCTTACTTTCTCTCATTCTTTTTGGAGACTCTCAGCAATTTCATATAGCCTAAATCTCCATCTTGTCCCCTGAAGGCCATGAGAATAACTTTAAGTTATTTGTGGTCTCAGAAGACTTTGGTACCAGTCCCTGTCATCTGTTTGAGAATTTGAGATTCTTTGTGAGGTCTCTTCATTCCCCTTCATATCTAACATTATCACTGCATTCTTATTTAAGCAGAGTCCTATAAAAAAACTGATTCTCTGTTGCTGTAGATCAGGAGTCAGCACGCTTATTCTGTAAAAAGCCATATAGTAAATATTTTAGGTTCTGAGAACCATAGTGTCTCAGATGCAGCTACTCAACTCTGCCATGGTAGCAGGAAAGCAGCTATAGATAATATGTAAATAAATGAACATGGCTGTGTTCCAACAAAGCTTTATTTATGGTATGATATTTGAATTTCATATAATTTTCACATGTCACAAAATATTTTTCTTTTGATTTTTTCAACCATTTAGAAATATAAAACCATTCTTAGCTCACACTCTTCAGAAAATAGGTGATGGTTGGATATGGCTGGCAAGCCCTAGTTTGCTAACCTCCACTCTAGAAGACAGAATTTAGACTACTGGGTGGATATTATGGGAGATTGAGTTTGGCTTAAAATTTTAAAAAAGAATCAAAATTATAGAAAAATGTAATAAATTCCGTAGGAAGTTAAACCTACTCATTTTCCACTGAAAATATTAAAGCACCACTGATTAAGGATATCATAAGAGGACTCAAAAGATTTTGTGGGGGCTTGGATTTGAGGTTTTCTAAGTCTACAGGACTGTGCTTTTGTGAGTTTTTCTTCCTCTATATAACCATCATTTCCCAACTACCTGCTGTCTTCCTTTAATTTTTGAAAGTCTGTGTGGTTGTCTCCCACTTTTCCCCACCTAGCATTTGATGATACTGTTTTAATTTGTTCCCCATCTTTTTCATATTTGTGCATATTCTTTCCCTTCCAGAAACCCAGGAGTTAATGTCAAAGGGCAGAGTTCATTAGGGAGCAGCTATACTGTTGCCTAGAAACCATCAGGGACAGCTGCAAATTACTGCAGGGGCCTTTTGGGGAAGATGGTCTCACCCAACCATCAGAGCAGAGTAAAGAGCAAAAGAGATAATATATGTAAATGCCCTTATTTATTATACAAACAGAGTCTGATTCTGTTTTACAGAATATCATATCCTTTTTTACTTTACTAAAAGGAATTTAAATTTGCTTCAGGAAATTTCAGCTTCTTTTTTTCTCCCCTCCCTTCCACAGTGGTTTGATCCTGCTTCTTAGAACTGCATCCCCTTTCTGCCACTTCACAGTAGTCTGATCCTGTCTCACAGACTACTAGGCCTTTTATGTTCTTACTATCCCTTCTTCTTTCTATCCCTACCCCGAAGTGGTTTGATGACACCTTATAGAAAAGCCTCCTTGTTTTGCTCCCTATAGATCTCAGTGGTTTGATTCTGTCTGGGGAGCATCAGCATCTTTTCCTCCTCTGTCTTACACCAATAATTTGATCCTACGTCATTGAGCATCAGTTTCTTTTAGCTCCTCCCCCGGGGTCTGCAGTGGTTTGATCCTGCCTCACAAAGTATTAGGTCCTCTCTGATTCCCCCTCTAGCATCGCCACCGCAAATGGTATGGTCCTTAGCATCAGGTTCTTTTTGTATCCCACACTGGTCTTCGAAGCAGATTAAAGCTGCTTCATCTCATTCCTGATTCAAATTGGTCCCTTCAGTGGCTCGTTCTTGCACTAGCAACGTAAAACTGGCCCAAATGGGTTTAAAGTGGTCAGAACTTGCTCATGACCAGTTCAAACCTTTTCTCACACGGAAAAATCAATTCTGACCAGTTCAAATCTATTTTGACCAGTTTAATGTAATTCTGCAGAGCTGGAGCCTGAGGTCGGTAAACTCAGGAAGACGGCTGAAGACGATGCTGATTTGAGCCAAAGCAAGGAATCAGGTACTTACAAAAGTTGAAACTGGGCTGAAAACTAGGAAAGAAAATAGATGAAATGAGAGAGTAAAATGTAGGAGCCAGAGTTGGTTGAGGGAAGCTCAAAAGAGATTAGTTGCACCCAAACCTATTTTTTTTGAAAGGTGAGAGGCCATTTTGAGGAGGTAATGCAGGATTGTGGGCTCTGCCTTTGTATGTCTGGGAAGCAGTATGGAAGCTGATACCATCTAGCAGCCGGATCCAGCTGGAGCTGAGACTGGGTTATATGTGGCCCCAGTGATACCTGGTTCTGCTATTCTTTGTGTTTGGCCTCATCTCAAGTTGCAATTATTAGAGTCCCAAACCACAAATGACAACATTCCCACCCCTTTAACTGTGGATGGTCATGATGCTTTTTAGCTGTTTAGGGATGTTATTTAGGTTAGAAGAAGGGATTGGTAAACCTTGAAGAAAAAAAAACTAATTACAGTAGATAATCATTAAGTGCATAACTCAGTTAATTAGAATTGAGTTGAAGCCTATATCTTGCAATTTTTCAGAGAGATGTGTAAGAGAAGGTGGTAAGTTGAGAACAGTATCTAATCTTTCACCTGTGGGACTGGTTATCTATCACCTTATTATTGACTGAAGTAAAAATTGGCCTGCATTTTCTGGATTTCTCCCAGGTGGTTGTCCTGTCCTTTGCAAGGATTGTAGTAGATATTGAAAGAAATGGAGGCTGGAAAATGGAATTTTTATAGATTGTAGCATTTCTATTTGAGCAAAATTTCTGCAGAGGGACAGTTGGCAAAGGCCAGAGGCTTTGATGATGAGTGACAGAATGCTGCAAGATTGAGGGTGGGGCTGGGGCTCTGGTTTGGTGCAGGATGTCTCAACATCTTTTTTGCAGATAGATGAAGCTTTATGACTATTTACCTGTCAGGTAAAAAAAGGAAGTATTCTTAGAATGGCATAGGAACTTTGCTGACTGGGAGGGAAATTGATCCTTTTATGAAAGAATTTGGCTTAGGATCCTGTAATTTGAATGATGTCTTTTAGGAAGATGGATTCAATTAGCCACTGCCTATTTTTTGACTTGGAAGAAAGGAGGCCATTTTAGTCAAGGCAGTTGAATGGCACTTCCACATGTCAAGGTAGAAAATAAAATCAAAAGATTTGGATTCAGAAGACCCAGGCTTTAAATCCTGTTTCTGCTATTTGCTACATGGGCCTTGAGCAAACTATTTAACCTCCCAAAGACTTACTTTCCTCATTTGTGAGGTAAAGTTAATATCATCTGCCCTAAAAGAAAAATAACCTTAGAGTTTAATGCCTTTTGGAGCAAAGTAGCTGCCATTCAACATTGTTGTATGAATAAACTAAATTGCATGATGGATTATTTTTGTGTGTACATGGGAAAATAATACACAATTTAGCTTGATAAAGACATTTATTTATTTTTAATTTTTTAAAAAGATTTTATTTAGGGACGCCTGGGTGGCTCAGTTGGTTAAGCAGCTGCCTTCGGCTCAGGTCATGATCCTGGCGTCCTGGGATCGAGTCCCACATCGGGCTCCTTGCTTGGCAGGGAGCCTGCTTCTCCCTCTGCCTCTGTCTGCCACTCTCTCTGCCTGTGCTCGCTCGCTCTCTCTCCCTCTCTCTCTGACAAATAAATAAATTTAAAAAAATTAAAAATAATAATAAAAATTAAAAAAAAGATTTTATTTATTTATTTGACAGAAAGATAGGGAGCACAAGTAAGCAGAGCAGCAGGCAGAGGAAGAGTGAGAAGCAGGCTCTCTGCTGAGCAGGGAGCCCTATGTGGGGCTCGATCCCAGGACCCTGGAATCATGACTTGTGCTGAAGGCAGCCGCTTAACCAACTGAGCCACCCAGGTGCCCCGATAAAGACAGTTTTTAAAAAAGTCTTTCAACAATATTAAACCCAAATGAAGCTAAACTAAAAATATAATAGATGTCAGAAATTATTATTTTCATAATAGTTTTTGATCATTAAGTTACACTCAGAAAATCCATAGCATAAAATGGCTCCTTGTGTTTCAGACTCATAGAGCTCTCTGGATCCAGTTTCAGTTCCTACTTCATCCTGGACCTGTGGCCACTAGAAGCCCCGAGATGTGGTATGCACCATCATAAATTGTGGTGATGCAGGTGGTGGATAAAAGTTGGAAGAATCATGTCAGAGATATAGGTGATAGGTATGGACTAGTGTAAACAGGGTAAGGTGTAACAAACTGTCCTTCAGCCATGAACATCTTGAAATTATTTATTGCAAGGCAAACTTGGATTACTTCCCCTGGATTCTGTCATCCTCCTTGAAAAGAGCAGGGTCAGGTAAAGGAGCAACAGGAAGGACAATAATGTAGACCTTTATGAATATGGAAATTCTGATTCTGCCATTCATAGGTGATGGGGATGGGAGCCAAATAAGGCAGCAGAGCTTGAGCTGGGAAAAAAAAAAACATTAGATTTTAATATATTTTTGGCCATAATGGCTCCATTAAGGAGCTGTGTTCTGCATACAGATTTGTGGGCTTGGAAATGTGGCCTTTTTAAAATAAGGTTGACTAATAGATGCAAGTGTTTGATAGTTACAGTTAGTGTACCTGTATTACTGCAAGGTGTATAATAAAGATTTTTATTTTTATGACAACCTGGTTAACAAGATGGAGAAAACAAGAGCTGTAACATTGTTCCTTTAGTTGGACTCTGAAAGATTTTTTTTAAGTATACTATTCACTGAGCACTTACTATATACCAAGCATTTTGCTAAGTACTTTATGCATTAATCATTTAATCCTGACAACAGCCTTATGATCTATGTGTAATTAGCTTCATCATACAGATGGGAAAACTATTCACAAAGGACACTAATAATTAATTCTACGTTTCCTGGAGCAGAAATTCTTTTTCTGCTCCATAGCATAGGATTATTCTTTTTATTTTAATATTTTTAACTTAATTTTATTTTTGGAAAACAGCGTGGAGGTTCCTCAAAAAGTTGAAAATAGAACTACCCTATGACCCAGCAATTGCACTACTGGGTATTTACCCTAAAGATACAAACGTAGTGATCCGAAGGGGCACGTGCACCCGAATGTTTATAGCAGCAATGTCTACAATCGCCAAACTATGGAAAGAGCCTAGGTGTCCATCCACAGATGAATGGA
>PISX010014262.1:0-53622 GCA_004024625.1 Mellivora capensis | reverse complement strand
ATTCACAGACATGTACCCCTGGGGATAAAAATATGTTTATAAAAAATAAAAATTAAAAAAAAATAAGCAAACGGACATGGAGGAATTTCCAGGGTATATTATAAAGCGGGGAAAACAAGCCAAGGTATTTAAGCTACATTATCTTTGCATAAGAAAGAGAGGGCAAGAGAAGTATGTGTGTGTGTGTCTTGCAGGGAGGGGGGGTGGGGGGCAGACTAATTTTACAAAAGGAAGCTCTGGAATGATAAATCAAGATCTCACACGAGTGGCTGCCTATGGAGAAAGGAGAAACCAGCTGAAGGGACAGGGATGATAATGAGACTTCTCTTGTCATAGTTTCCATTTTGGAATCATGTCATTATTTTACATATTAAAAATATGTATGAATTTAAAAGTAAAAAAAATCCCCCAAATGGACAACAAAATAAAATCAATGAACCTTTCAAGTTGGTGATATAACCACAGTTAACAGAATTATTTATGTGACTCTAAAACAGTGTTTCAACTGTACATCCTTGGGAGAATGTATTCTAAGGACAAGGAGAACTGCAAGGAAATCTAAAATCTCATTCCGTAGCCTTGTTGCTATAATACTGCTATTATTATTTTAAAATAGCTTAAATGTACCACAGGATAAAGCAGATATGCTCATGTTTTAGAAGACACAATTTTCAGCTCAAGGTAAAAGAATCAAGTACAAAAATGAAGTAAAAACCCTATAATGTTAAATCTGAATTTATTATATGAATTATTTATTTTCTTTTCAGAAATATACACACATATATTCCCTAGCTATCTCTGAATACTACTCCTCACTAAAAGAAACGGCTAATTCAGGATAGGGACAGGAAAGTACAAGACGAGGTTAAGACACGTTGTGTCAAAGGCTCTCTATCAAAAGCAACTGGGGGGGCCACCTGGGTGGCTCAGTGGGTTAAAGTCTCTGCCTCCGGCTCAGGTCATGATTCCAGGGTCATGGGATCGAGCCCCGCATTGGGCTCTCTGCTCAGTGGGGGGCCTGCTTCCTGCCCCCCGCCCCCCAGCTTCCCTCTCTGCCTACTTGTGATCTCTGTCTGTCAAATAAATAAAATCTTAAAAAAAAAAAAAAGCAAGTGGGGTTATAGCAAAAGACACTGGAGCCAGTATGATGGGACGCTTACTGGCCAACAATGGGACAATGCTACCATAAAAAAGGGCAAATCTGGGGCGCCTGGGTGGCTCAGTGGTTTAAGCCTCTGCCTTCAGCTCAGGTCATGATCTCAGGGTCCTGGGATCGAGCCCCACGTCGGGCTCTCTGTTCAGCAGGGAGCCTGCTACCCCCCCATCTCTCTCTGCCTGCCTCTCTGCCTACGTGTGGTCTCTCTCTCTGTCAAAAAAATAAATAAAATCTTAAAAAAAAAAGGGCAAATCTGGATATATTATTTAAAAAAAGAACACCTTAAAGGAGTTTATAATAATGCTCAAAAAGAAAAAAAAAAAGACACCTACTGGAGGTAACCAGGGCACTGAATCTCTACTTTGAAAATGAGCAATTAAAGATAATTAAGAATTTATGTTGCCTTTCCCATACTAAATGTTTCTCAAATAGCCCTAGTTAGATGAGGGAAAGTTCTACTTTATAAAGAATTCCAAATAACACATGTGGAGTAAATGATCCAATTACACAATCGCCATTTTTGTGACCCTAACAAAAGAACTGGTTCAGGAGAGACCAATAAAGGCAAGGCTGATAGAGCGGGTCAGTGCCACAGCCACCCAGGGATCACCACCTGAAAAACTGACCAATTTGGGCCTTGATGGGAGGGGGTGACAACCCACCACTAGGTGCCTCCTGCTGCAAGTACTAGGAACCAGACAGCATAACCAGAAGCTGGATCTGAACTGAACCAAAACTGTAGAGATAACCCCCAGCTTACAAAAAAACATGGGAGAAGTATAGGTAGAAGTGATGAAATGACATCATGAGGAAGCACAGATCACTTCAGAACATGGGGCTGCCTCCAGGAACATGGACTCAGTATCTCCAACAAGTTATTGGAGGATTAAAAAAAAAAAGGGAGGGGTGCCTGGGTGGCTCAGTGGGTTAAAGCATCTGCCTTTGGCTCAGGTCATGATCCCAGGGTCCTGGCATGGAGCCCCGCATCTGGCTCTCTGCTCAGCAGGGATCCTGATTCCTCTCTCTCTGCCTGCCTCTCTGCCTACTTGTGATCTCTGTCAAATAAATAAATAAAAATCTTAAAAAAAAAAAAAAAGATGGGGGGAAAGGAGGAGATCACTGCTCTAGATTGAGAGATTTAGGATAGAACGACCACAGTCAATTTGCGAACTGTATCTGGACCCAATTTCAAATCAACTCACTGGAAAAAGCCAGTAAGTGAGATGTGAAAATGGATCAATTATTCTACAGTATCAAGTAGTGGTTATAAATTTTTAGGAGTCATAATAGCATCATGATTACTGAAAAATTCTGTATTTTTCAGTGGCGCAACCATGAAGTTGGTAAGGATGAAATGACATTAGGTCTGAAATTTATTTCTGAATACTCCAGCAAGGAGAGAGAAAGCCAAAAAGATTGAAGAATCAATCCTGGATCTGATGAGTATGTGAGTGTCCATTACAGCCCGGATGGTGCATGTTTTGAAAATTTTCATCATAAAACATTTTATTTAAAGTGAAGGAGAACAAGGCACCACAAATTCTCCCAGTCTCAAGAACAAGGGAGATATATGTAAAACAATACTAAGATTGATATGGACTAAGATCACCTTACATTTACCTAGATTAATTATAAGGACACAGATGAGGAAACAAACGCACTCTGATACCTGACAGTCTTTATGATGGCAGGTAAATAGCAGCAGTCTCGTAAAAAAATATAAATGCAGCCAAAGCTATTTGAAAGAGAACTGAAATAATAATAAAATTATAGTACAACCTCAAAGCCAGCATGACCATCATTAATATAAAAATCAAGATAATCCAGTACTCTTGCCCTGAATATGAATAGATCTAAGAGACTTCTTGGTGAAAAGACCTTGTCCTATATAGGGTGACATCCTGGAAATACCTACAACATGAATAAAATCTTGAAACGGAGAGTACCTTAATTATTTCTGCAGAAGCATGAAAAATGGGATTGAAACATGGTCAAATGACAAGACTACAAGCTGAAGCTTAAGTATTCACAAATTTAAATACTAGGAAGTAAAGTGACGAAGGAAAACAGTTCAATTTCCTAACATCAACTTGCCATGTGACCTTTAGGAAATACCTCCACTCTGCTGTATTTAGGTGCTCAAAGGACTAGTGAAAAGATTGTAATACCCGAGTTCTAATCTTGGTTCTGCCAGGTATGAGTCACGTGACCTTGAAAAAGTCCCTTAACCTTTCTGAGCCTTGGTTTCTACACTATGAAAATTGGGAATTTGGTCTTTTGGTTTTTACTTCTAATTATTGTTCTGAGAGTGAGCAAAGTAACACTAAATAAACCTTTCGGGAACTGCAAATTAAGACATTTTCTTTTTCCTTTGCTCCTTGCTCTCTTCTCTTCCTCTCAATTACTGTTGTTAGTGTTCTCGCTCTCTTAATGTTTGAAGCTTCAGACCTTTGGCCAAAGCAACCGAAGATTTTGAGGTTCTTCAGAATCTGGTAATTCAGTTTTTGAAAGGTCTCTTTGTCTTCCTTTATTTCTCTACTTGAATTTTGGTTATTTCCACTGCACACGTACTTCTCCCTCTCCCCTGTGAGGCCAGAACAAAGGAAAAAAAAAAGGCTAACTTCAACCTGATTTTTCTCTCTTGCTGATGTGGATGAATGACTGTTTGAGGTGGAGATGGGGAAAAGGTGGGTCATCTGTGAAAGTTTCTTATGTAACACCACCGCTGTCCACTAGGAAGAGACATTAGGGTACTGATATTATTCTGAATATTTTATGTTGTTTCAGCAGAACTTCTTAAGAAACCTGTAAGTATGACAGGTGGCAGAAAGAAGAGGAAAGAGGTGGGGTGGATGATTCCCACGAAGAAATGTGTTTCAAAGTTGGATTTCAGTGTGAACCCCAACATTGTATGAGTATGTTTACACTGTTAACAATCTGTGCACCGGGCACCTTCCAGAAAAAATCCTCCAGCCCTGGGAAAGTTGCATGTTTCCCGTACGACACCCTCTGACAAAAGTAACATGAAGTTATGCGACCAGCGTTCATAGAGCATCGGAAACTTATCAGAGATAGAAGGCTGTAAGGCCATTCTTAAATCAGGAGCGAGGACAGGCACTGAGGCTCCAAACTCGGAGCTGGAGAAGCATAGCTGTAGAAGGTGAGGGATTCCAGAAGATTCTGGAAGAGCCTGCAGCTCCCCTCCCCATTAACAGCAAGGCTGAACTAGATGGTTACATTGGAATGAACCTTTCTCACACACACACACACACACACACGCTTCTGATATCGGATCACACGATTTTTTCAGCTTGGTAAACCACATGGTGTGGTCAAAGGAAACAGCTGAAAAATGAAGGTGACTTTAGAAGATGCTTAAAGAGAAGGGTCAGGGGCCACCACAGTCAGGAGACTTCCGATTCTGGGCATTTGTGTTGTTTCTCATTTTCAGATAGCTTAAAAAGTAAACTTCTTAAAGGTAAGATCTGCCTTTTTTCTATATTCCTTGGCTTGGCTAAGTAATAAAGAAGATGTATCTTTTAGGCGTAGCTAGTGATGTAGAAGCCAGCATAATACGAACAAATTCTATTGACGCCATTCTGGTCTCAAAAGGGTAACACGGTATGATGGGAGAAAACAGCAGTGCAAGGCAGAAGACTTGGGTTCTGGTGACTTTCTGACATACTAGGTGGGTGGCTGCAATGAGGCAGGAGACCCTTTCTGCACTTCAGCTGACTCATCTGTAAAATGAGGAGTTGACCCAGATGACCGCTAAGGTCCTTTCCAATTCCAATACTGTAAGAAATCAGTCAACTACTGACAAGGGAGTTCATATATTTCAGGCATTAGGCTTATGTCAACTAGCTTTTAGAAAGTAAACTCAGGTTTCTTAACAGAGGGTATCACCCTCTCAAAGATAAGTTGATCCTGCTTGCCGCTCCTTATCACTCTCATTTCTGGCCTGCTTGGCCAACTTGCCATTTTTAGAACCTTCCACGATGGCCAGCCTTAGTTTCATCATCTTGCTCTTCCAAGTAAGGAAAATAAGAAAGAAAAAGAGGAGTGCCATTAGCTAACACACACACACACACACACACACACACACACAAATACAGCTACTGTCGCCTGTCTGCAAGGAGACAGCAAAGTACTTTGTCAGATTTGTTGAGAATCACTGAATAGGCATTTTATAAATATGAGATGAACATTTGAAAGCAAGTCTTACTATTTCTTCCTGCTTTTGCTTACAAGTGATCTGTTTCCATGTATTCCCTCATTCATCACAAGGTAGAGAGTGATTCTCTGCTTTTAAACCAAGAAGCCCAGGTGCTGTTCCTTACACAGTAGCATCACCGCCCCGGGCTTCACACCCGTCAAGCCCGTGTTTGCTGCAGCCCAGTGGGCTGGACATGAGGATTACCCCAGCATGAGTGATATTCACACCGGGCGTATAGGTCTCGAGACTTGGGGGATAAGAATTAGTATCATTCTACATATCCTGGAAGGGCCTTCTACCTGGAACAAAGTCTGTATTATTACCGTGTAAATACCAGTAACCTATTAGTGGTCGTGGCCCTGTAGCTTCTCCATAAATATTTTAAAATAAATAGGATTCCGGTGGTTCTTCACAACCTTAATATCTGTATGCAAATTACTTCTGTAGGTTAAGGCTGTCTTTCATTGATGGTTTTCTCTCCCTGTTCCAGAATTCCTTCTGACAGCTGAGGCTCAGAAATCTGGACTGTATCCTGTCTGGATGTCAGACTTGTGTCACACTCACCCCACAAGCTGCTCAGCAGGATCTGCTCTCTGGGGGGAAATCACCGCACTTTCACCCACCTCCGTGAGGACCCTCCATGATTCGTGTCACCCGTCAAGTCAATGAGAAGCTTAATCAGCAGGGCAACTCAGCACATAACAAACTTTCAAGGTGCACATACCCAAACTTTTCACGAAAGAAAGGAGACAACAGCTAAGTTCCCACCAAGGGATTTTTGTTCGGCAAAGGATACTGCAGGCCTGAGGCCACGGCACCGGTACGGAAGCCTCCCAGGCGCTGCCCGCTCTCCGAGCAGTGCCAGGCAAACTGCTTGTCCTGCCCCGTGCTCAGCACCCGCTCCAGCTCCAGGACGAACAGGATCATCGTCACTCTGCTCTGATGCGCTAAAAGCCAAGAGACAAGAAAACAGCCCATAAAGCATCACAAAGAAGGTTGATAAAGCATGGTCCACAGAGATGCGACACTATCTTCTCCCCATCCCAGAGGAAGCTGGAGAGCATGGACAGACATTAGAAACACAGCCCGGAACAGTGGTTCTCACGATGGGGAGAGGTACACACCGCTGTAGACGGGCATGCCTGAGTTGTTAAAAAACAAAACAAAACAAAAAAACAACTATCCATTTCCTTCCATCCCTCTCTTTCTTTCCCGCCTGCGCCAACCCCAAGTTCACCACCATCCACCACCAACCCCAAGTTCATCCACCATCACCACCACCACCATCCGTGATAGAGCTGCTGGACTGGAGAGTGTCAGACTCAGTGTGATCACAGAACAACAGAACACATGATCTCTTATAAGAAAGTCACCTGGGTGAGTTTATGCAAGCTTAAAAAAAGTACGGAGTGTTACTGTTTTCCTTTCCTTAAGTGTGGCTTACTAAACCCACAACAAAGTTCTAGAGGAATTTTCTGTACGAAATCAAATGCTGGGAAGGAGGACAGAATCACTCCCAAGTGCCACGTAAAAGAGAAGGAAATCACCCTTATGTCAAAGTATACAAACATGTGATAAGGAGGGCAAATCTCCCAAGGTTGCTCACACACAGGCAACACCATCACAGAATTACCCCATCACACACACAATTTCACAGTTAGAAGAAACTGCTCATGTCCTCTACTCCATCTCCCTATTTTACATATGGGTAAACTCGGGCACAATGAAGTTGAGTAGTCTGGCCAAGGTCTCATGGCTTCTCAATTATCGAATAAAAATCCATAAAAATTTGCTTTTTTTCTTACACAGTTCCAGAGGGTGAGGCAGAGGGGGTCCATGGCTGCTCAACAGAGCTGACTGGGATAGACAAAGATCAGTAACCTGGAACCCGGACCTCACTGGCCCTGTGCCCAGGAGCTGGCAGTCTGGTGGGCAAGAGCAGACCCATCAGGAGCGTGATGAGGTGACAGAGAAAACATCAGTTATCCATTTTGATCGTGAAAACAGAGTTAGTACGGATGGACCAGTGCAACTCTAATGACAATAACAGTATCACCTGCCAATTTCGGAGTGTCCAACAAGTGCCAAGAACTTAAATATACTCTTTCACTTAGTCACTATAATGACCCTGCAAAAGTGGGTGGTTTCTTCATCTTACAGACACAACCTGGCCTTGGCAGGAGGGCCCTTTCACACTGGCTACCAAACCAAAGAGTACCTACAGGACAGCCATTCCACCAAATGCCTGATATTTTAAAATCTGATATTTGGGGGCGCCTGGGTGGCTCAGTGGGTTAAAGCCTCTGCCTTCGGCTCAAGTCATGATCCCAGGGTCCTGGGTTCGAGCCCCAAATCGGGCTCTCTGCTCAGCAGGGAGCCTGCTTCCCTTCCTCTGTCTCTGCCTGCCTCTCTGCCTACTGGTGATCTCTCTGTCAAATAAATAAATAAAATCTTAAAAAAAATACAATAAAATCTGATATTTGAAGCATCGAGACTCTAAAGGGACACAACAAAGAAGGGGTACAGAAGCAATAATACCATGACTTCTCTACAGTAAACACCTGTCAGATTATCAGTCACCATTCGAGATCAAAATGTTTGTTGTCTTTAACTTAAAAGATATGATTTCTCAGAAACTCCTGAAGATCTTGTCATCAAATGTCCCATTCGAGCTCCACCAATGATGGAATCAAATGAACGTCTTTACTGCTTCAAGTTTCTCAAGTCTATTTCAGCAAGATGGTAGCCCCCAGCATTTTGTCCCTATCTGCCATCACTTTCTAAGTCCAAGGGGAGGACGGCAGCCCAAAACACAAGGGAGGGGCTAAGCACTCTGAGCTGCCCTGGCGTGAGGGGAGTAGACAGAGGCTCGCAAAGGTTGAGTGACTTGCTCAAATCGGCACAATGAATGATGAAACTAGAACTAAAACCCTAGGTTCTCTTTCTGTCAGGCTGGCTAGGACTACTGAAAAAACAAACAACAAAACATGTCCCAAAACTCAGAGCACATACTCTTTCTAAGGTGACAGAATTCTTTAATTCAAGAAGAAACCCTTTAAAGGTACATACATATCACTAAGCTGCAGAAACGTGGGCTTGAAGTCTGGCCATACTTCTTGAATAGGAAGGCTGAGAGAGGACATCCTTGTCTTGTTTGTGATCATAGTGGGAAAGCGTATCATTTCTCACAATTAAGTACAATGTCAGCTGCAGATTTTTGTAGATATTTCTTAACGTAGGTGAGGAAGTTCGCCTTGATTTGTAGTTGGCTCTGTGTTTTTATCATGAATAGGTGTCAGAGTTTATCAGATACTTTTTCTGCATCAATTGATATGATCATATCATTTTACTTCTTTGGCCTCTTGATGTGATGGATTACACTGATTTTCAAATGTTAAACCAGCTTTGCATATCTGGAATAAATCCCCTTGGGCATGGGTGTATAATTTCTTCTGTATATTCTTGGATTTGCTAGAATTTTTTAAAAGGTTTCTAACATCTAAGTTCAAGAGAGTTACGGATCTGTAGTTTTCTTAATAGTGTCTTTGGTTTTGGTATCACTGATTGTTTTTTTAAAAAATGTTTACTGAGGTAAAATTCATCATTTAAATAATTGTAGAGTGTATCATTTAGTGGCTTTTAGTATACTCACAATGTTGTACAATCATCATGGAAACATGTTCTATTTATAGAACATTTCCATGACTCCAAAACAAACCCACATCCCCAATTCCTCCTCCCCTGTCCCTAGGCAACCACTAATTACTTTCTATCTCAATGGATTCCTCTATTCTTCTTTTTTTTAAAGACTATTTATTGGGGGGGGGGGATAGCACTCAAGTGGGGGGGGGAGGTGCAGAAGGAGAGGAACAAATAGACTCCCCACTGAATGGGGAGCCCACTGTGGGGCTTGATTCTAGGACCCAAATATCATGACCTGACCCAAAGTCAGAAGCTAAACCAACTGAGCCACCCAGATGCTCCTCCCCTATTCCTGACATTTCATATAAATGTATTCATATAAAGTGTGGTCCTTTGTGTCTAGTTTCTTTCACTGACTTAGTGTGTTTTCAAGGTTCATCCACGTTGTAGCATTTATCAGTATTTCATTCCTTTTTTGTGTCCAAAACATAATTCATTTTATTGGTATACCACATTTTATTTAACCATTCATCCATTCATGGACGTTTAGGTTGTTTCCACTTCTTGCCTATTGTGAATATAGGCACAATGGCATGCAATCCCTCCTTCCATTTCTTTTGGGTATAAACTTGAAATAATCCTTGCTTGGTCATGATGTACTATCCTTTGTATATGCTGCTAAATTTGATTTGCTAAAATTCTGTTTGGATTTTTTGCATCTGTTTTCATGGGGAAGGATGGCCTGTATATTTCTTTTCTTGTACTGTTTTTGTCTAGTTTTAGTGTCAGATAACACCACTTCAAAAATCAGCTGGAAAGTCTTTTTCTGAAGGAGTTTGTGCAGAGTTTGTATTGTTTCTTCCTTAAATGTTTGATAAAATTCACTAGTAAAGCCATCTGGGCCTGTGGTTTTCTTTGTGGGAAGGTTTATTTATAAAGTCAATTTCTTTAGTAGATATAGGGTTACTAGGGTTAGCTATTTCTTCCTGACCTTTCACAATTTTTACCTTTCAAAGATTTGTTCATTTCACTTAGGTTGTCAGATTTATTGGCATAAAGTTGTTCATAATATTCCTTATTATCCTTAAATATCACTATAATCTCTAATAGTGTCACTTCCCTTATTCCTGATACTGGTGGCCTGCATCATCTCTTTTTTCTTTTTCTGGTTTAAGTCTGGCTAGAGGTTTATTGCTTTTATTCATCCTCTCAAAACAAACAACAGTTTTTGGTGTCATTGATACTTCTTTATTTTCTTTTTCTATTTCATGAACTTTTGCTATGATCTTTCTCTTCTGCTTAAGATTTTATTTATTTATTTGAGAGGGACAGAGAGAGCACAAGCAGGGGGAGAGGCAGAGGGAGAAGCAGACTCTCCACTCAGTGGGGAGCCCAACATAGGGCTCGATCCCAGGACCCCAGGATCACGACCTGAGCTGAAGGCAGATGCCCAACTGACTGAGCTACCTGGATGCCCCCCTTTCTGGTTTCTTGATGTAGAAACTAAGGTCATTGATTTGAGACCCTTCTTTCTTCTAACATAGGTGTTTAGTTAAGTACCGCTTTAGTAGCATACCACAAATTTTAATACGCTGTTTCCACTTTGATTTCTTCTTTGACCCATGGATTACTTAGATGATCCATGGTTATTTAGCGTCCTAATATTTGGGGCTTTTCTGGAGATATTTCTGTTAATTGACTCCTGGTTCAATATCATTTTGATCAGAGAACACACCTTGCATGACTTGAATTCTTCCAAATTTACTGAGACTCGTTTTATGGCCCAGAATATGATCTACCTTGATAAATGTTCTGTGTGAAGTTGAAAAGAATGTGTCTTCTGCTTTAGTTTAATGGAATGTTCTACAGATGCCAATTATAGCAAGTTGGCTGTGTACTGTGTTCAAGCCTTTTATACCTTACTTATTTTCTGCCTACTTATTCTGTCAATTATTGATATATTCAATCAATTATTGAGAGGAGTTCTAAAATTTCTGACTAAAATTGAGGATGTGTCTATTTCTCCTCCTGAAGTTTCATCAGGTTTTGCTTCAGATATTTCAAAGCTATGTTTATTAAGAGTATAAACATTTGGGATCATTATGCCCTCCCGATGGATTGATCCTTAATCATTATGAAATAATCTCTGGCAATTAATCCTTTATCCCTGGTAATATTCTTTTCTCTGAAGTCTACTCTAACTACTATTAACATAGCCACTCCAGCCTTCTTTTGACTACTGTTTGCACTATGTATCTTTTGTTATCCCTTTATTTGTAACTGCTTTATGTCTTTATATTTAAAGTGCATTTCTTGTAGGTGGTTTATATTTGGGTCTCCTTTTTTTCATTCAACCTGATGGCCTCTGCCTTTTCATTGGCCTCAGACCACATACATTTAATATGATTATTGATAACTGGTAGGTTTAGATCTACCCCTTTGCTACTTGTTTTCTATTTTTCCATATGTTCTTTTTCCTATTCCCTCTTACTCTTTTTTTTGGCAGGGGAGGAGGAGTTCAGTGAGAATGATTTTAATGATTCCATTTTATCTCCTTGGCTGGCAAATTAGTTGTAACTTTTGGATTTGTTATTTTATGGTTGCTTAGGGCCAGAAGTATACATCTTCAACTTACCATAGTCTTCCTTCAAGTGATTCTATTCCACTTCACATGTAGCATAAGAATCTTACAACAGTATACATTTCCATTTCTCCCCACTTCTTGGCTTTTGTGTTACTGATGTCAAACATTTTAATTTTACATGTTATGACCCTCATGCTACTTTATTACTTTTAGTTAAAAAGCAAATTGTCTTTTTATAAGATTTAAATAATAAGGAAAAATCTTATAGTAACCACGCCTGCTGTTCTTCATCCTTTTGTGTAGATCCCCATCTTCCTTTAGCATCATTTACTTCCTTCCTGAAGGACTTCCTTTAACATTTCCTTAAGTGCAGGTCTATGAATTCTCTGTTTTTTATGCCTGAAAAAATTTTTATTTCACCTCCATTTTTGATATCTGTTAACATCAATCCACTCATAGTGGATTGATTCCTTTTAACTTTTGTAATCTTATTTTTATTATTATGAATTCACCTTAAGCAGGGCTTGTTTTTGCTGTGAGATCTTTGTGTGACTTGTCGTGTTGAAGAGAGCTTCTGAATATATTTCTAGCAGGTACCAGGAGGATACCACTGGCCCAGGACCAATTTATATGTTAAATTCTTAAGCTGGAGCTTCTAGCATCACATGAATGATTTAAATTTGTATTCCAAATCTAAAATTTTAGGTCGTAATTTTCATTTACCTGGAAGACTCTTCCCCTCGGTCCAGATTTGAGATCAAGAATAAATTATGCTATGGTCTTCTGGGCCAGTAAGTGGAGAGTTTGGATCCTCTCTTTTTCATGGGGCTATAGTCTTTTATGCATTTCATCTTTATATGTAAATATGAGTTGCAACTTCCTACCTCACTCAAGCCCTAGGTCTCATCTTTTGTCCCTAAGTGAATGTTCATGCAAAAGCTTTTACCTATTAGAAGTTCTATTTTTCTCCCCAAGATAGCTACAATGTCAGGCAGTATGCATATCACTTTGAGTTTTAATTCTGTCTTTGCTTCTGGTAATGGGACTCACCCTCCTGTTTCTCTCATAGGCTTAGCATTGCATTTATATATATATATATATATGTACACACACACATATATATATATAAATGACTACTGGGATTTCAAAATGTCTTGATAAGCTGAGATGATGGACTTAATAAAATGAGATGATGAGTAGCCTGTAGTTCAGCATTTAGGCTAAAAACAAAATAAACTCCCCTCTCTACCCCCACACCAAGAAAAGCAATAGCTTCACAATTATAGGAGACATAGTTTAATAACAACTCAAGTGAGAATCATTAAGGGGTTTGAGCTCACTGCTCCACATGAGCCCACAGTATAAAGTGGCCTGTCAGAAGTTCACCCTTTATGGAATAGTGACCAGAAGAGGAAGGAAATACAATTTTGTAGTTATCACATTACATATGTATATTGGTTATCTACTGTATAACAAATTATGCCAAAACTTAATAGCATAACACAGTAAACATTTTTTATCTCAGAATTTCTGTGGATCAGAAATCTTGGTATAGCTTAGCTTGGTGCCTCTACTGAAAGGTGTCTCACAGGATGAAATCGAGGTATGTGGTGGGACTACGGTCTCATCTGTAAGACTGACAGAGGAAGGACCTGCGGAACTCCATGCTCTCTCATGTCGACTAGATTCAGCTCCTCAGAGGTTACTGAGCTACTGAGGGCTTCAGTTCCTTAACAGCCACTGAAGTGGCTTCCCTAAGTTCCTCACCACATAGGCCTCTCCATAAAGTAACTCACAAGATGGCAGCTGGCTTTCATGAGAACCAGAAAGAGCAGGAGAGGGCAAGCAAGAAGGACCGACTAATCTCTTTGTAACCTAATCTTAGAAGGGACATCCACCATTTGCCATATGTTAGGTACAGTCTACACTCAAGGGGAGTCTACAAAAGGGCATGAATAACAGGAGACAAGGATCATCAGGAGCCATCTCAGAGGCTGCCTACCACAATGTGTCCCATTTTTAAATGGCTCCAGAGGTACAACATGATATCCCAAGATCTGTGACCAAGACAACTAAAAAACAATTTTTTTTTAAAGAAAAAAATTCAGGTCATGTAAAGGAGAATGTAAAATGTTTGAGATACAAGGAGGAAAGAAGAGAACAGGGTGAGAATTTTCATGGCTGTTTTAAAATCACTGAAAAGCTGTCATGTGTAAGAGATTCAACTTAGTTTCTGTGGCTCCAATAGGCTGAACAAAAACCAACAGAGGAACTTTCTAGTATTTATAACATAACATTTTAATGACCTGGTTACCTATTTGTAACCTCTACATAATTATAAACTGCATACAGGCAGGTACTACACGTGTCTTGTTTACTATTATGATCCTCAGTTACTGAATCTCAGTAGGTACTTACCATACTTGGTAAGTAGTATGTGAAAACAAATCCACAGGGAAATGAATTTTGGCTCAAAATCTAGAAATAAAGAACTTAATACTTGAGTTTTATAAAAATCGGGATGGTTTGCTAGGTAGTCTTTGGAGGTATCAGAAAAGAGTCTGGATAATCATACAGGATGGATGAATTCAAGAAATTGTGGATGAAATAACCTCTAAGTCTTAAAAGATCGACTTCTGGGACGCCTGGGTGGCTCAGTTGGTTAAGTGGCTGCCTTCGGCTCGGGTCATGATCCCAGAGTCCTGGGATCGAGTCCCGCATCGGGCTCCTTGCTCAGCGGGGAACCTGCTTCTCCCTCTGCCTCTGCCTGCCACTCTGTCTGCCTGTGCTCGCTCTCTCTCTGACAAATAAATACATTAAAAAAAAAAAAAAGATCGACTTCTAATGTTCTGATCCTATAACATCATTGGTCTAGATAAATAAATCATTACAGAAAATGGCTCCTGATCCATGTATGGCACACTGCCAATGTTGAAGACACACTAAATTCCTTTCCCTTAGACAACATGGACATTCTAGGCCTTTAAAGATATTTAACCAAAAATGAAACGAGCCCCATGTAAAGTAGCTCACTTCTAACACTGACCCCACTCTCTGCACCTGCTACACTGCTTTGAGGCTGTGTAGTGTAGCAGAGAGACAAAGGACAAAGGTCAGAAGTTCTGGGGTCACAACGACCCCGTCCGGTTCTGCCTGTTACCAGTTACAGGACCTCAGGCAAGTCACCCAACCTCGTTAGGCCTCAGTTTCTTAACTCAAAGACTCGGATAAAATTCACCTGAAAGGACTGCTCTGTTTTGTTTCCCCAACTATTATAAAGTGAAGCTGTCAAGAGACATTTCAAAGTCTAAGTAAAAACACTGCTGTCTCCTTCCTACCTTGATAGTTTTTCACAGGAGTCATCTTGTTATAATCTTCTGATAAAATAAACTCCTGCAAAAGAAAAGAAAAATATCAAGCAAAAAGAAATTCTTTAAGTGAATAATTAGGTTTCGATAAAACATCATCACAGAATTAGATCTAACATTACTATGGCCAATCAACTCAGCATTTTTGTACATCTTTAAAAGTAACGATTATGATTATGATTCAATGCAATTACAATTTTTACCTTGTAACACTGAGGTTGGTTTTTTGTTTTTGTTTTCTTGAGTATATGTGTGAAAAAGAAAATGACTAAGTTCTGTGTCTTGACAGTGGTCAATTTTGAAGATAACCCTCATTCAACTTGCTACAGCTGCAAATTTGGCCAGTGAGCAAATAGACGGCAATTCTCTATTATAGAAGCAAATCATGTATTTTATTTTATTTTTAAAAAGATTTTATTTATTTATTTGACAGATAGAGATCACAAGTAGGCAGAGAGGCAGGTAGAGAGAGAGGGGGAAGCAGGCGCCCTGCTGAGCAGAGAGCCGGATGCGGGGCTCAATCCCAGGACCCTGGAATCATGACCTGAGCTGAAGGCAGAGGCTTTAACCCACTGAGCCACCCAGGCGCCTCTCAAATCAGGTATTTTAAAGAGTCTGTTTCTAATATCATGTGACTTATTTCTCCTTACAGTAAGCTTCTCAAGCCTGCATCTTACTCATCCCTATGGTACATGGCAGTGTCTTGGTATAGTAAGAAATCAGTACTGACCAAACAGAAATGTGAAAAGGCATCTCCCAATCTCATGAGATTAATGTGGATGTCAAACTTACTCAAAGACAATTTCTATATGACACACTGTATATACTCTTTGTGAGGCCACACAAAACGTGAGCGTGACTTTGTTGAGCGTGTGTGCATTCTTCACCCACGCATCTACATATACAATGACCCATATGTAGAAGCCAATCAAATGTTTATAAGCCCCAGCCAGTTTTGAGTCCTTCAGCTTCTTTCAAATGCAAAATATCCCTATACTCTTAAATAGTGAGTTGTCAAACATAAGGAAAGCTGCAAAGGATAATAAATTGATGCCTTCATCTGAGCTTAGAAACAGAACAATGAGCTTTTCAAAACATTTGGAGGCTTCCAGAATTTTTCCTTGAGGACTTAAAGAAAGGTATGTAGGAGGACAGAAGTGTAAACTTCTTAACTGCTCTCTGGGTATTTACTGAGTTGATATAGTTTAACTTTTTAGAAGAACACACTTATTTTATTATTTTTGTGATAGATGCCACCAAGGGAAGTCTGAGGCGATGTGGCAGAATATAGGAGGTAACAAAGGTCCTCTGGGTGTTCACTTCCCTACCCTGGCTATGGATTTTCTTCCCCATGATTCTCTCAGTAAAAACATTATTCAACTTGTTACTTTTTAAATTCCTATCAGTATTCCTTTAAGAAGTAGCACCATGTTCATTTCTCATTTCTGAAGAGACTCACAGTTGAAGACAACAGACTGATTTTTAAAAGTAGTGAAGTCATTCTCCCATGAGCAGCTGATGGTGTGGGTAAGGAAGCTGTGCACTCATCTAGGCCTCGACTCACTGCCCCCCTTAATCCCAAGCAGGAGTAGCTTGATCCTGAGTCCCCCACTTTAGAGCACCCCAAATTTCTTCACATACATGCTGAACAAATTTATTAAAGACCTTTGTTATTTAGGCAAGAGTTTGCTGAGTTCAAAGAGTTCATGTTACTTTGAATACACTGAAATGGTTCTCTAGCGTGGGCAAAAGGTCACTCAATTCCTTTCAGGACAAGGCAGGGTGTAAAATGAAACAACTAGGTGCAGATCTGTATTTAGAATCAACATAGTAGATTTAACAAACACAATAAAATTACCAATTCACTGCACTGGTACACTTAATTTTTTTGTTCATTTGCTTTTCCTATGAAAATAGAAACACGTAATCATGGAGAAAATTTGGGAGAGTTTTGTCAGCCATTTTTATTTTTATTTTCTTGATCAAAGAATATGCTATTTTAAAGAAATGTTAAGAGAGGCATTTAAAAGTCCTTTGTGATATTGTTTCTCAGAGATAACTATTACTCAAAGAATTATTGGAATAATATACATAATAAAACAAAATACTAATACTTTTAAAATTCAGTTTCTAGTATTAATTCTAGTATAGGTAACATACAGTGTCATATTAGTTTCAGGTGTAAAATACAGTGACTCAACTCTTCCATACATCACCCAGTGCTCATCACAAATGTCCTCTTTAACCCCCATCACCTATCTCCCCCATCCCCCCCATTCCCCTCTGGTAACCATCAGAGTATGTTCTCTATAGTGAAGAATTTGCTTCTTATTTTGTCTTTTTTTTTTCCGTTGTTCATTTGTTTTGTTTCAATTCCACACATGAATAAAATCATATGGTATTTGTCTTTCTCTGACTCAAAATGTTAATACTTTTTAACAGAGCTTCCTTTCTGTTAACAAATCATGTATAACATTCCACATGAGTACATGTTTATCAACTTCACCTTTTTAATGACTGCAAAGAATGTGCAGTAATGGTCTCCTACTGAGAAATGCCTGCATTTCCAGTTTTCCTTATTTAAAAATGTTACATTCAATGTATTTCATCTTTCTTTATCTCCAACAATATTTCAGTGAAATGAAGTTCTAGAATTGCTGGATGAGAGGGTATGACCATTTAAAATTTGACAGCTATTGCCAAATTGACTTCTTAAAAGATTTTATCTTTTAACACTCACAAACAATGTAATGTGAAAGTGTGGCTGCAGCTTAGAATATTTTGTTGGGTTTAACCAATCAAAGCTCAGTAGATCAGAGATGTACACATTACACAGTTTTTTATCCACCTTTCTTTCTATCTTTCCTTCTTTACACTCAACTGTCCACATATCTATCATCCTAAGTTTTTTTAATACTTTTTTTAGAGCATTTTTAAATTCACAGCAAAACTGAGAGGAAAGCACAGAGATTCCTCACATACCCCCTGTTCCCCTCCAAAGAGCCTCCCCCACTAACATCTCTCACCACAGTGGTTCATTTATTACAACCGATGAGCCAACACTGACATATCATTATGCCCCGTCCAAAGGCCATAGTTTACCTTAGGGTTCGCTCTTGAGATCGCAAATTCTGTGGTCTACGATAAATGCACACTGACATGTACCCACTATTCTGGTGACTGCAGAGTTATTTCCACGGCGCTAAAAATCCTCGGTGCTCTGCCTATTCATCTTTCTCTTCTCACCAAATCCCTGGCACTAATTTTTTTCACCGTCTTCAAAGATTTGCCCTTTCCAGATGACCATATAGTTGGAATCATACAGTCTGCAGCCATTTCAAATTGGTTTCTTTTACTTAGTACTATGCATTTAAGTCTCCTCCATGTCTTTTTACAGCTGGATAACTCATTTCTTTCTAGCACCAAATACTATTCCATTGACTGGATGTACCACAGTTTATCCTTTTACGTACAGAAGGACATCTTGGTTACCTCCAAATTTTTGTCAATTATCCATAAAGCTGCTACAAACATCTGTATGCAGGTTTTTGCAGGGACACAAGTTTTCAACTCCTTTGGATAAAAAAAGCAAGGATTGCTGGGCTTATGGTAAGACTATGTTTAGTTTTAAGAGAATGACCAGGGGCACTGGAAGGGCATGTGATAGAATGAGTACTGGGTATTATGTAAGACTGATGAATCACAGACCCGTACCCCTGAAACAATCATTACATGTTGATTAACTGAATCTTAAAAAAAGATTTAAAAAAATGACCAAAGTGGCTGTACCATTGTGAATTTCCACTAGCAGCGTATGAGAGTTCCTGTTGCTCCTCACCTAGGCAGCACCTGGTGTTGCCAGTGTTCTGGATTTTGGCCACTCTAGTAAGTGTATAGTGGTATCTCATTTTAATTTGTATTTCTCTGATGACATAGAATATGGAGCATCTTTTCATAGGCTTACTTGCCATCTGTAGATCTTCTTTGGTGAGGTTATCTGCTAAAGTCCTTGGCTCACTTTTAATCTCTTACTGTTGAGATTTAGGAGTTCTTCAAATATTTGGGATAACTCCTTTTATCAGATATATCTCCTGCAAATATTTTCTCCCATTCTGTGGCTTGTCTTTTTATTCCCTTTACAGTGTTTTGCAGAGAAGAAATGCTTCACTTTAATGAAGCATAGTTTACCAATTCTTGCTTTCAGCATACCTATGTTATAGTATCTAAGATGTCATCAACAAACCGAAACTCATCTAAATTTTCTCTTGTGCTACCTTCCAGGATTTTTAGTTTTGCATTTTACACTTAGGGTCTGTGAGTTATTCCAAGTTAATTTTTGTGAAGGGTATTAAGGTCTTGTCTAGATTTTTTTTTTACATTTTTTTACACATTTTTTACATGTAGATATCCAGTTGTTCCAGCACAGTTTGTTGAGAAGACTATTTTTTCTCCATTGTATTGCTTTCGCTCCTCTGTTGACTTTATTCATGAGGGTCTGTTTCTGGGCTCTCTGTTCTGCTCCACTGATCTACCTCTGTATTCTTGCATCCATACCATACTACCCTGGTTACTACAGGTTTACAATAAGACTTGAAGTTGGGCAGTGTTGTCAATCCCCCAACTTTGTTCTTCTCCAATATTGTGCTGGCTCTTCTGGGTCTTCTGCCTCTCCATATAAACTTTAGAGTCAGTTTGTTGAGATCTATAAAATAATTTGTTGGGGGGTGCCTGGGTGGCTCAGTGGGTTAAAGCCTCTGCTTTCGGCTCAGGTCATGATCCCAGGGTCGTGGGATCGAGCCCCCTGCTCCTCAGAGAGTCTGCTTCCTCCTCTCTCTCCCTGCCTGCCTCTCTTGCCTACTTGCAATCTCTGTCTGTCAAATAAATAAATAAAATCTTAAAAAAAAATAATTTGTTGGGATTTGGATTGCACTGACTTTATAGATCAAGTTGGGAAAAACTGACATCTTGACAATATTGAGTCTTCCTATCTATGAACACGGATCTCTCTCCACTTATTAAAGTTTTTTTTTTCCATTTTACTTTATTTAATTTCTTTTCAGTGTTCCAGCATCCATTGTTTATGCACCACACCCAGTGCTCCATGCAATACGTGCCCTCCTTAATACCCACCACCAGACTCATCCAACCTCCCACTCCCCTCCCCTCCAAAACCCTCAGTTTGTTTCTCAGAGTCCACAGTCTCTCATGGTTTGTCTCCCCCTCCAATTTCCCCATTCCCACTTCTCCTCTCCATCTCCCCATGTTCTCCGTGTTATTCCTTATGCTCCACACGTAAGTGAAACCATATGATACTTGACTCTCTCTGCTTGACTTATTTCACTCAGCATAATCTCTTCCAGTCCTGTCCATGTTGATACAAAAGTTGGGTATTCATCCTTTCTGATGGAGGCATAATACTCCATAGTATATATGGACATAATATATATGGATATCTTCTTTATCTATTCGTCCATTGAAGGACATCTTGGTTCTTTTTTTTTTTTAAGATTTTATTTATTTATTTGACAGACAGAGATTACAAGTAGGCAAGAGAGGCAGGCAGGGAGAGAGAGGAGGAAGCAGGCTCTCCGTGGAGCAGAGAGCCCGATGTGGGGCTCGATCCCAGGACCCTGGGATCATGACCTGAGCCGAAAGCAGAGGCTTTAACCCACTGAGCCACCCAGGCGCCTGGGCATCTTGGTTCTTTCCACAGTTTGGCAACTATGGCCATTGCTGCTATGAACACTGGGGTACAGATGGCCCTTCTTTTCACTACATCAGTATTTTGGGGGTAAATACTCAGTAATGCAATTGCAGGTCATAGGGAAGCTCTATTTTTAATTTCTTAAGGAATCTCCACTCTGTTTTCCAAAGTGGCTGCACCAACTTGCATTCCCACCAAGAGTGTAAGAGGGTTCCCCTCTCTCCACATCCTCTCCAACACTTGTTGTTTACTGTCTTGTTAATTTTGTCCATTCTAACTGGTGTAAGGTGGTATCTCAATGTGGTTTTGATTTGAATCTCCCTGATGGCTAGTGATGATGAACATTTTTTCATGTGTCTGTTAGCCATTTGTATGTCTTCTTTAGAGAAGTGTCTGTTCGTGTTTTCTGCCCACTTTTTGACGTGATTATCTGTTTTCTGAGTGTTGAGTTTGAGGAGTTCTTTATAGATCTTGGATATCAGCCCTTTGTCTGTTGTGTCATTTGCAAATATCTTCTTCTATTCCTCTTTGTTTTGTTGACTGTTTCCTTTGCTGTGCAGAAGCTTTTGATCTTGAAGAAGTCCCAAAAGTTCATTTTCATGTTTGTTTCCTTTGCCTTTGGAGACATATCTTGAAAGAAGTTGCAGAGGTTTGTAGTTTACTTCATACAAATCTTGTAAATATTTTGTTACATATATATCTAAGTATTTCATTTTGAGGACTGCTAGTGTAAATGCTACTGTGTTTTTAATTTCATATTCCGCTTGTTCATTACTGGTATACAAGAAACAACTGACTTTTATGTACTAATTATGCATCCTACAGCCTTCATATAATTGTTTATTAGTTCAGGAGGTGTTTTTGGTCAATCCTTTCAGATTTTTCTACATAGACAATCATACCAAATACAAAGAGTTTTATTTCTTTCTTCCTAGTCAGGATACCTTTTATTTTCCTTTTCTTGTCTTACTGCATTAACTAGAACTTCCAGTACAATGTTGAAAAGGAATGCCTACCTGAAACCTGACTTTAGTGGGAAAGCTTCTGGTTTCTCACCACACCTAATTGTTTTTAATATTCATTGTAACAGATCAAATGGTTTGGTATATATAAATAAAAAGTCAATAATTATCTCCACCTTCTATCTCATCCCATTTGAGGAAACCAGTGTTAATAGTCTGGTATCTTGTTTCAAATCCTTCTTTCTCCTTTATCTTTATATCAACATATGTAAACACATAAAGGGGTTTTTATTTGTTTTGTTGCACAAAAATAGGGTCACACTATAGATATTACTCTACAACTTGTTGCTTTCATTTATAATATATCAGAGCTATCTTTCCAGGGCAAGATGTGTGATTCTAATTTATTCCTTCAGGCGGCTTGTCTTGTACTCCAAAACATGAATATGCCATATTTTACTCACATATGCTCTGTTAGATGGACATTCTATTTGTCTTCTATTTTGTACTATAACAATACAGCATGAAATGTCTTTGCATGTTTAAACATATTAATTAATCTACAGGTTGAAAAGATTGCTAGGTCAAAGATTATAAATACTTAATATTTTAATAAACTCTCCCAGATCTCACTTTTCAGAAGTATGTGGCATTTCAACTCCCTACCACCTGATCCTCAGGCAATAGCCTATTTCCCCATAACTAATCAACACTGGATATCACTCATTTTTTCAACTTTCTGCCAAAATGATGTGCAAAAAACTGTAACTCAGAATGGTTTAATATGCATTACCCTATCTGCTTATGAGCTAGAGTACTTTTTATATGGTTATTTGCCATATTCATTTCTTGTTCTACGGATTTCCTCCTTAAATCCTACCACAGCTTGATTTCTTAAAAAGGAGAGCATGAGGCAAAACTTAAGTACTGCTGCTTTATTTGACAATGCAATATCAGCAGTGTGAATGAAGGAAAGGTAAAAAGAAGCAGAGAAAGTTAGGCTGTACATCACCAAGCTGGCCTGTGTTTCATGGAGAAGCCCAGTTAGTTTTCTAGCATACAGGAAGTCTCTAATAGAATTTAAACACCAAGCTTTGGAAGAATCCGTTCGAGAAAAGGATGGAGAGGGAATTTATCTGCCAGCTCTCCCTTGCTTTAAATTTTGATCATAATTCCATGGGAACTTAGCTTCCCCCTCCTTCTGGAAGATTATACTATCTAGCCTTATTAACAAGCCACTGGGAGGTCAGATCTTAGGCTTTGCAAGTGCTGTGCTTCTTACAACTCAGAAAGTTGCTAGGAACCAGAGAACTATTTTCCTTAAGTTTTCATTTAAAGAGAGCAAAGCACAGCGGTTAAAAGTTAAGAGCTTGGATACTGGTCAAACTGTCTGTTTTAAATCCTGGCTAAAACACATACTGGTAACACAATCTTGGACAAGCTGCTCAAAATCTCTGCACTTCAGTTTCCGTTTCCATAACAGTAATAGCCTCATAAGCCTGTGGTGAGGATTTGGTTAATATTAGCTTTTAAAGCAGTGCCCGGCACACAGTAAGTATTCTATGAGAGTTAAGTAAAATAAATAAATGCTACTTTTGTAAAATGAATCAAGGAGTCTTCCTTTAAAAAAAAAAAAACTTCTGGGGACACCTGGGTGGCTCAGTTGGTTGGACGACTGCCTTCGGCTCAGGTCATGATCCTGGAGTCCCGGGATCGAGTCCCGCATCAGGCTCCCAGCTCCATGGGGAGTCTGCTTCTCCCTCTGACCTTCTCCTCACTCATGCTCTCTCTCACTGCCTCACTCTCAAATAAATAAATAAAATCTTTAGGAAAAAAAAAACTTCTGGAACACACTGAACAATTTTAATCAGAGTATTAAAGAGAATTTGGCTATAAAATACTGAATGTTGGGTTCTTTTTTAAATAGCAGCTCTTTAACAATTTTTCTAATTTCTCATACAGTTATCAGTCTCATAAGCTCTCTTGCCTCTCTTCGAGTCAAATTTATTAATTTATATTTTATTATAAAATCATCCACTTAAGTTTTCAAACATATTACCATATATAACTAACATAACATTGCTGATTCTTTTTAACTGTCTTTCATATAAAGGCAATTCTGCTATAAGAGTTATTCTGAAAGTGTGAAATTTGTTTCAACACAATTGGTAAATTAAGGAATAATTTGAGCATAGCTCAAATTTCATGTCACTTTTACATGATTTTGTCCAGAAACACTAGATGAGAACAGAAAACTGAACCAAGCTACATAGGAATACATAAAGCAGAGACACACAGATCTCAAACATCTGCCGACTACCTCAGTGTACCACCCCTTGGGAGCCACACCTACCTACATCTGGTAATAAAACTTGGCCTTCTGATTTCGGATTACCTCCTCCCACCATTTCCAAATAACTCACAAGCTGCAATCCTTTTGAGGCACACTTCCACAAGCAAACCTCAGGCTTTTTTCAAGGTAAGGGCCATCGTTACTGTAATGTTTATACACTCCCTAATTTAGCATGTCTAAAACTGTGCTACATTTTTATGAGTGTCCCATCTTTATTTTTCATATATCATGGATTACGTTGTGTGTGTACGTGTTTAACATAGTTTTTAACTACTGTATTCCTAACTTCATTTTCCTCCAAGCCTTTTATGGCTTTTATTGTGCAATTCTACATAGTGCAGTGATATTTAAAAACATGTTGCATTATAGCAGAAATGAGTGGTTATATATATATAATGTGGTTAACACCTCTTTCCTTATGCTTAACTTATATACATCTTACTGCTTGTTTTCCTTAATGAGATGTGCCACGGAATTGATCTATTTTATCAGTACTTTCTAAAACTCAGCTTTTAGTTTTATTTACTGTCTTTTTGTTTTTTCAATCTTAATTTCAGTACTGATTTCTGTAATTCTCTCTTCCAACCTTCTTTTGGTTTATTTTATCACTTTTGTATAACTAAAGTTGAATGCTAGATTCACATGTATAACACCTTTTCATTTTCTTTCTTTTCTTTTTCTTTTTTAACATTTTATTTTTTTGACAGAGACAGAAACAGCGGAAGACGGAACACAAGCAGGGGGAGTAGGAGAGGGAGAAGCAGGGAGCCAGCGAGCAGGGAGCCGGATGGGCTCAATCCCAGGACCCCGGGATCATGACCTGAGCCAAAGGCAGACGCTCAATGGCTGAGCCACCCAGGCACCCTCAGCTTTTTATTTTAAGGTAAAATTCTCTAATATAGATTTGACTGTATTCCACAGGTTTTTAGACAAAGTGGTTCTCCTTTAAAACGATTTCTGTATTATTTTATGTATTTCAGAAATAATATATATTCTTTCAATTTCAATTAGGAAATTACTTAGGAAAAAATGTTTAATTAGCAAGCACTTATATTTATAGCTACCTTTTTGTTGCTGCTTTCTAGTTTTATTGGTTTATATTCAGAAAACATAATATCTTTACTTTTTAAAATTTACTAAGATTTTTCTTAGTCAAGATATTCATGATTTTGCAAATATTCTGTAGATATAAGAAAAAATGTATTTCACCCAAAGTTTTATATCTACTTGTGTATCTATTCAATGAAACGATGATAGTTTTCAAATATTCTGTATTTGTATTCTGTATTTCTTGCCTACTTGAATTTCATATTCAAAAACAGATGTATTAAAGAAATGTGGTTTTTGTTTTTTTAGAAACATGCTTCATTTTAAATGTTTATTATTCTGACTATAACAGTAGTATGTGTAATATGGTAAATTTTAAAATGGAACTCTATCAGGAAGGAAAATTTAAATAGTCTATACTTTTGCCAAACAGTGCTAATTACTATTAATATTTTTAATATTTTGCTTTTCCATCTTTTCTCTTGTATACATAAAAACACATTAAATTGGAATAATAGTACCACTGATACTGTTTTGTAGCTCTCCTTTTTAACTTAACATTATTACATGACCATTTCCAATGTCATTAAATATTCTTTGAAAATACACATTTAATGGCTACATAATATTCCACTGGAAGGCTACATAAGATTTATCTAATTAGTCCCTGACTGTTACATTTCTAAGACACCAGTGTTTTTATTATTATAAAAATAATTGTCAAAATAGTATTTATTATTATGAATAATCTTTCTTTTCATGATTATTTTCTATAAATGCAGTGTTATTGATATGAAGGTACAGATACTTCTCAAGCACTCATTACATATGACTAATACTTTTTCTATATAGTTAATGCCAATTCATGTCTCCTCTATCAGTGTACAAGATAGACCATTTTATTCAATGCCAGCCAACAGGTATATAATAAAGTTGGTATTACTCAGGCAAAATTAAAATTTAAAAAATTTTACACATTAAAATGTTTATTAGCTCTACGTATTTCCTTTTATGACTTTTCTGCTATCTATGGAATTTTAGTGCTTTTCTATTTGTATGCTTGTCAACTAAAGATATCCTTCCTCTGTCATATTTTAAGCAACAATGTATTATTTTCTTTTAAAATGCATTTAAATATCTTTTTTTATACTGAGAAGTTTTGAATTTTATGCAAATATTATATTTTCCTTTGTAATCTGCATTGTTTTAAAGCTTATACATTCTTCCTGATGGACTGTTTATAAATGTCCACTCTAGTCACTTCTAGTTTTTTGCTTTTCATTTTTTAAGGCTTTACTTTGTACATCATAGTTGCTTATAAGACATAAGGTGCGGGTTAAAATTGATTTTTTTTTTTAAGGCAAGCCAACTGCTTTTGAACTATTTATTTAAAAACTTTTTCCATCTAGGACTGACATGTGATGTCTTCTTTCCCATATTCTATGTTCTTACATATAATTGGATCTCTTTGGGAGTTATCTAACTCTGCTCTATTGATGTTCTATTCTTGTGTCAAAATGAAAATGATTTAATTAATGCAGATATATCAAATGTGTGTTAACCACAAGCTATGTGTCTCTTAATTTTTCTTCTTAAAAAAATATAGCTCCCTAAGACCCAACAATTGCACTACTGGGTATTTACCCTAAAGATACAAATGTAGTGGGGCACCTGGGTGGCTCAGTGGGTTAAGCCTCTACCTTCAGCTCAGGTCATGATCCCAGGGTCCTGGGATCGAGCCCCGGATAGGGCTCTCTGTTCAACAAGGAGCCTGCTTCTTCCTCTCTCTCTGCCTGCCTCTCTGCCTACTTATGATCACTCTCTCTGTCAAACAAATAAATAAAATCTTAAAAAAAAAAAGATACAAATGTAGTGATCTGAAGGGGCACCTGCACCCCAATGTTTATAGCAGCAATGTCCACAATAGCCAAACTATGGAAAGAACCTAGATGTCCATCAACAGATGAATAAAGATGTAGTGTATATATACAAGGGAATATTACTCAGCCATTAAAAGAAATGAAATCTTGCCATTTGCAATGACATGGATAAACTAGAGGGCATTATGCTAAGTGAAATAAGTCAATCAGAGAAAGACAATTATTGTATAATGTCACCCATATGTGGAACTTAAGAAACAAAACAGAGGAGCATAGAGGAAGGGAGAGAAAAAATAAAACAAGACGAAATCAGAGAGGGAGAAAACCAAAAGTGACTCTTAACCACAGGAAACAAACTGAGGGGTTGACCTTTATAAGTCTTCTTTTATGTACATTAGTAAGTTTTTATAATTTTTTTCACCTAAATTTCACATATTTCTTTTTGGGAACATTTTCAAGAGTTCTGTTGTAAACTTCCATGAATGGGATTGTTTTCCATTACTTGGTAGACTCAGCATGAAAAAAGACAGATTCACAGGTGCTACTTTTGGATTAAAACTGAAAAACAGTGATACCGCAGTTCCCGGAGACATACTATGGATTCACCAAAAATCTTACTTGTGGCAATTATAGCGAGGCGATCAATACTGGATAGGGTAACTTGGTTAAATGGGAAGTCTGCCACAGTCGTAACTCCAAAGGCAGCATGGAGCACCACTCTAGGCCAAAGATTTAGAAGGAAAGGAAAAGGCATGCTTCAGGTCAAATTAAGAACAGAGGGGGAAAAAAAAGTTGCAAGACTGGTTAAGGTCCAGTGTTATGGGCCGTTACTAACAGAGTGTGCTTTGGGCTGAGGGTGCAGTAAAGACTGTAAGTGGAGTAACACTATTATGCTTCTTTGTGCATTTGTCAACACGTTTTCTACTCCTCTTTGTCTCTTTGAATTCCTACGAAAACCAGGTCCTCCATAATGAATCAATCAGAAGGTAATGTTACTTTATTTGGGCAACATCGTGTTGCGAAGAGAAGGTGCCAGCATGCTCTGTCATTAAAGAATGTACAAGGCGGCCCATGCCTGTGTATACACGCGCCATTCTCAACCTACGGGGGGGGGGGGGGCGTGTTTCATGAGAACAGGAATTACTTTCTACTGCTTTATAAAAATGTACCTGTCAAGTAGGTACCATGACTCCCCTTTGGTAACAGAGGTCACCTTACCTGAGTCAAGCTGTTACTCAGCTTTTTGTCAGTCTAAATTAGAGGTCAACAGATAGTACTTTGTATTTTCACCGAGATGAAAGGTACGGTTTTGTTTACTAGTCATCCTTAGACTCCTACACATCCTAAGTTCCCAGGGCTGTCCTGGATTCTTCTGTGAAATGCAGGAAGTAATGGAACAGCAGACTATAATCCACAGTGCTGTGATGTCGCTTCTGATTCCACCCAGAGAGCCAGGCATGGCAGGGGCAGGGTGAGGCCCAGGTGCTGGAAGAAACGAAAGCATCTACACACCCAGCAAAGATATCTGAACTCCATACTCATGCCAAGGCAGCAGCTGCCACCCTGGGCCAAGCTCATTTCCTGACCAGTTTCCTCCCTCCCTTCCTGCTTCTCTTTTTTTCCCCCAAAGTAACGTTCAACCACTGCAAAATACAAGAATGTGTTAGCATTCAATAATAATGAGTTAGAAGGCAACGAGCTTAGCTCTTCTGCTAGTCCCATGGGGACCCTAACTCTTCAGTATGAGTTTACAGTGAAGGAATGCTAGGCAGCTTCTAAGCATGGCCCGCCTGCTCACCCATTAAGTATTAAGGTGCAATGAAACAGATCCCAAAGAATTCTAGCAACAGAACCACAGTACCTTATGAGTAGAAAATATACGCATCCATTTTTAGTTGCTTGCTTTAACTGAACATTTGCTAATGATCTCTTATTTCTTAAAATACAGCACTACTTTAGGGAACAGAAATATACCCTAAAATTAGATAATTAGCTACTGATTCTTCGTTCTGTTTGTTGTGTATCAGAGCATACAAACTGATTTAATGCTTGATAAATCTAATTTTTTGAAGAAAACAGAATTAGAGTCTCTGTATAAGTTTTCCTCTCCTTTCAGAAAAAATAAATCTCAAACTGAGCAGCAAGATCATACAAAAAATAAACAGAACTCTTAACTTAGCCCAAATGTGGTAAGAATGAAAGAAGAAGTGATGTCATCTTCTTAACTATCCAGCAAAAGTATCACAAAAACAGCTCTGAAGTACTCACGTATGTCCCCATACAAAGCCATTACTGGAGAGAGGAGACATGCACGTAAAAAGCGTCATGAACACAGAGGTACTACATTCCTGGTTGGGAACAAAGGTGTCTTCTTTCCCAACAAAGGTGTATCTGCCTCCATAAAAGAGAAATTGACTTCATATTGTGAACTGGTGTAGCCACTGTGAATGACAGTGTGGATGATTCCTCAAAAAATTAAAAACAGAACTACGAAATGATCCAATGTTCAAGTTACTAGGTATTTACCCAAAGAATAAGAAAATACTAATTTGAAAGGATACATGCACCCCTATTTTGATGCAACATTATTTATAATAGCCAAGTTATGGAAGCAGCCCAAGTGTCTATATAGCTGAATGGATGAAGAAGTGGTGTGTGTGTGTGTTTGTATGTGTATGTACACACACAACGGGATATTATTCAGCCACAAAAAAGAATGAAATCTTGCCATCTGCAACAAATGGACAGATCTACAGGGTCTAAGCAAAATAAGGGCTAAGCAAAATAAGCCCGTCAGAGATAGACAAATACCATATGATCTCACTCATATGTGGAATAAATTAAATAAAACAAACGAACAGAGGGGAAAAAAGAGAGAGAGAAATCAAAAAACAGACTTGTAACTACAGAGAACAAACTGATGGTTACCAGAGGGGAGTGGGTGGGGAGATGGGTGAAATAGATGATGGGGATTAAAGAAGACACTTATTTAATAATACTGAGTAATGTACTGAAATGCTGAATCACTATGTGGTACACTTGAAACTAATATAACACTACATGTTAAGTACACTGGAATTAAAAATAAAATAAAAAAAGATCTCTAGTCTTCCATTTTGCTGGAAATAAAGTTTATGAAACCCCAAAGGCAAGTTGCTTATGAATTTTAGTAACTTTTGAAGATTAAATACTAAACATGGGTTAGAAAAGAGAGAGAAATTGATTGAAAGCTGAAATCTTGTTGGAAGGTCCAATATTGGTAAAATTCTTATTTTATATTTTCATTTGAAATCCACTTCTGCATCTACTTTCGAACTGTTCAGAAAATTTTCAAATACATTACTTAGGGTCTCAATTGTTAATTTACATGAAGGTGACTGATCTTTTTTTATTATGGTAAAAAGTACATAACATTAAAGTTACCATCTTAATCATTTTAAAGTGTACAATTCAACAGTGTTAAGTATATTCATATTGTTATGAAACACATCTCTAGCATCTTTCTCATCTTGCAAAACTAAAATTTGATACCCAATAAAAACTAACTTCACCCCACCCCCACCCCTGCTTCCTTGATAACCACCTAACTTTTTGTTTCATTGATTTTGTTTTTTGTTTCTTTCATATTTCATATATTTCATACAAAGGGAATCAGACAGCATTTGTCCTTTTGTGACTGGATTATTTCACTTAGCCTAGTGTCCTCAAGGTTCATCAGTGCAGCATGTGACAGAATTTCCTTTTTTAGGGCTGCATGATATTTCATTGCTTGTATGTACCACCTTTTCTTTATCCATCCAACTTTCAATGGGCATCTGGGCTGCTCTCGCCTCTTGGCTTTTGTAAATAATGCTGCAATGAATATGAGTATGCAAATCTCTCTTGCAGGTCCTGCTTTGAATTGGGATTGCTGGTAAATATAATAATTCTATTTTTAATTTTTAAGGGACCCTCTATACATAAGAGGGTGATTGAGTTTAAATTCAGTGTTCGAAAACTACTAGTACTTTTAAAACTACCTTCTTTTTTATTGTATGATTTCAGAATGAACAATGTCTTCTTTTGCCTTGGCTATCAGGTAGTTAATAATCAAAGTCAAGTTTTAATCATACAAAACATGCTAGTCATTATCATCTTCATAGGTGTGTTACTCTACGTTCCACTCAGGGTCTTTTGGTTGCCAGGAACTCAAGCCAGTAAAAAGAGGATTTGCAGCAAAGAGACAGAGGCCATAGAGGGAAGCCTGCTGGCCACTAATGCTGCACTTGCCCACCCTCTCTCTTGTAGGCTCCAGGCTTCTCTCCTGGTATCTCTGTGTCTTTTTTCTCCAAGTGCAATCTCTTACCCTTCTCAACCACAGTCTCTTCTGACAACTCAGCTTCTGTTCCCTCATAACTGGAGCCTGCATGTAGCCATCACAGCCTCCTCAATCCCCTTTCTACAACATGACCTTTCAGTTTCACCTTCCATCCACTGCCTTGCTCTCTTGGTATTTCCAGGTGCAAATTTAAGGCAGGAATCTGAACAGCCTACATACTTTTCTAACTCAGATGCGAGCCAGTCCATACAAGCCCCCCAGACAGTCTTCAGGCCAGCATCCTCTCTCAGTTCAATCAGTTAATACTCAAGAGAAAAATGGGGTCATGAGCTACAAAACATGGCCACCTCCATCTTTTCTTGAGGGCCCATATGAGACCATTCTTTCACCACGGAAGAGGCTGAGCAGGGGCAGACACTGTGTATGACAAACATATCTGGTCCATCTTCACATGACCACACCATGTAAAACACACATGCTCTAATATTCTGTGTCCCTTAATTATGGCTATCTCCATATTTGGGGGCACATACACACAAATAGGTTCCCTGGTCTTGATTCCAATTTTTATGTTTTCACTTTCAGTTTTTTAATTATTTAAATTAAATTTAATTAACATATAGCACATTATTAGTTTCAGAGGTAGAGTTCAGTGATTCCTCAGATGCATGTAATACCCAGTGCTCATTCCACCAAGGGTCCTCCTCAATGCCCATCATTCAGTTACCCCATCCCCCCAGCCACCTCCCTCTGGTAACCCTCAGTTTGTTTCCTAGAGTTGAGGGTCTCTTATGGTTTGTCTCCTCTCTGTTTTTGTCCTATTTTGTTTTTCCTTCCCTTCCCGTAGTTCATCTGCTTTGTTTCTTAAATTCCATCACACTTAATTTATTATGTATATTCTTGCAAGCCTTCACAAAAACTTTCTGAAATCAGATGAAACATATAATAAACAGAAAATCCATAATGATAAACAAAATAAACCTAATTTTACAGAAGTTGACCTTATTTTGAAGGCCATTTTTATGCTATAAAATTGCAGTGTTTTCAACATTATTGAGAAATTCAGAATTTTTAAAAGAAATTCCAGGAAAGTAGTGACTTCTGCTCAAATTATTAAAGGTGGGGGGGGTGGGGGACAACTTCATTTCCTAATCCTTTCATAGAAGGCAAAAGGTCAAGAGAGCCGCTCTTCTCATGGTTTCTAGCTGTTCTTTCCCGTCTATGGAAAGAAGGTCTCTAGTCCATGGGGTGAGGAAAAGGAGTCTCCACCTTACCCATGAGGTTCTCATTTGGCCTCTTTCTACCAATATGTCTCGTGCTCTCTCTGGACTTGCTTTCAATGTGTGTTATTTTTCCTTCCCACACAAGTTCTAAAAATCTGAAATCCCGTATGGATGACGCTAGGAAAGACCCTTGAAGATTCTTATGTTATTACTTATGACTATCTCTACACTTCAGCAATCAGTGACCTGAAATATATGGATCTCTTTGCTGTCTTCTGCTTAAATTAGCAGTTCTCAAATTCTCTAGTTCCCTTTACTCTTACGAGTTATTAAGGACTCCATGGGTTGTATCTATTGATTTTATCATATTAGAAATTGAAACTGAGAAAATTCTAAAATATGAATTCATTAAAATAACAATAAAATGTATGACAGTCACATAAAACACACTATTAAAATATCTATATTTTACAAAACAAAAAATAAAGTGGAAAGAGTGGCACTGTTTCCCCATTTTTTGCAAATCTCATTAAGAGAAGACCGTTGGATCTTCATATCTGCTTCTGCATTCAATCTGTACACTTATTAGAAAATGAGAGTAATAAAGGCAAATAACTTCTTACTATTATTATGAAAATAGCTTTAACCTCGTGGATCACAGTTTGAGAACTACTGGTTCGGTGACTGACCTGCCTTTTGGTTTTGATTAACCTTCATTGCAAATTCTGCCAATGTGGCCCTGCAGAGTTCAAATAATTATTCTTGTCTGTCTATAAATTATGGAAAGAGGCTTCTCTGGCTACCAAAATATGGAACATTCTCTCCACCCAGGAATTGGAAGGGTAGGTGCCTTTTCCCCCTCCTCTCAAATGCCTAACGACCCTAACCTTCTCTGACCACATGTATTTCTATGAAATGGGCAGGAAGGGATACTTCAGCTGCAAACTCTCAGCCTCAACTCCAAACTCTGTTAGAAACCCTTAGTCATATTTCTAAGAAGACTGACGTGTCACAATACATGGAAGCAAGAGAAAAGATGAGGTTTGTGTAACAGCAGCAGCTTTTAGCCTCTCTAGATTCAAAATACCTTAAAAAAAACCAAACTGAGGTCTACAAATTCTGTCTATAAACTCTTTCAAATTCAAGTTCATACACAAAACACATGCTAGGCAATTTCAAGGTCTTTCCACACATAAACCACAGGGCTGGCTGCTTCCTCTCTAGGTTTGCCTAGGTGTTTAATGGTTTACCTGTCATCATCTTTCTTTAGAGGATGTTAACACATTTTTTTGCTTTCCTACCTCGAGTCTTCCAACACCGAATGCAAGTAACCAGATGCAGTAGCTTTTTTAATAATATCTCTCCCAAGAGGGTGGCAGGGAGAAGGTAAAAGAAAAAAGATACACAAGTTTGAATGCAACAACTTTCAAGCCTGCCTCTGGCAAATTTCAGAATCTTAAGGACAAAGGCTCTTGGAAGTTATTCAATGAATGGGGAATATCCTGCTCAAGGCCAAAACCTGAAGCCAGAACACTGATATATTACACAAAGAAAGCTGCTGAAGTCCCCTATGCCCCCATTACCCCTCACAGAGAGCGAAAGAGAGCGCATACTTTCACTAACAGCTAAATACAACAAAAGTTCTACTGTAACATTAAACAGTAAATTACATGAGAGATCAGTTTATATAAGATCTAGTTGCCTGTAGTTATTTTTCTGGCTCAAAACTTTTGACAAAATTATTCTGAACAAAAAAGCTGCATGTCGAAATCAGAAACTGCCGATAGCTCATCTCATCAAAGTTAGCAGGATAATCAGGGTTGGTGACTACTGTTCCTACTTATGAAAGCAGCTGGAGGTCTAGGTCATGGTTGCTAAGTTGTGGATTTCCTGGAATTCTAGAGTCTGTAAAGGGTCTTAGAGATTGCCTAGCATAGAGACTCACTCTTCTGATAAATTGATGTCCCCAGATACTAAGGGACTTGTCCGAGGTCACACGCTTACTGGGTTGCACAGCCCAGGCTTAAAACATAAGTCTATCTCTTTAATTTTTTTTAATCTACTGATCTTTTGATTCAAACAAACCTCAAAGAGCCTCTTCAAAAAAATACTGAAACCCAGGCGAATGTCTCACTGAACTGCTACGTACAAAGGAAAACATTACACTGCAAATTCTGAAATCACCTGATTCTTCAGAGAATCCAGATAACAATACACTACAAGAATCATGAAAGTAAGTTAAGCACAAAGCACCACGAAGGCCTCTGTCATTACTCCGTTACCCAAGTCTGACACCTGGAAACAGGACTCACTGGAATGGCATGGGCACGGATGGTGTAGATGCTGGCTGTGGGTGACAGCAACTGACTTACACTGGCTGCAAATGAGCGTGCCTGGGAGTTATCCCAGCCACCTACTGCTTCTCTCCACTCAATTTCTCCTACACATTTAGTCATCAGATCCTTACCATCCCTCTTGAAGCCATGTCCTTTCCAATGTATTTCCAAGTAAACCACCTTTGTCCTGGACGGGGGTCTACATCACAACTTCTTACCTGGACGTTGCACATGTTTCTCCTTTTCTAGCCAATTGTTCCCATTCTCTGATCTCCATCACTTCTCAAGCTTATCTTCCTAGGCAAGGCTGAATGGTCTGCATTCACATGATCACTCATAAGGCAGAATGGGTCTTTCCTTTGCTGAAAATCAAGAGACTGCAGATCTTTCATGCTGTTGTACAAACTGCATTAAATGAAAGCTATCATGCTATTTTACAATCTGCATTAAAGCTATATATGATCACATTATTTTACCTTTTCTTGTGGATTTTAGGTTGAAAGAACTTAGTTTTTGTTTTCTTCATAATGTGTCTCCCATGTCAGCATTTTTGCCAAAAACATATAAGAACAAATCAATAAATATTTATAAAGAAACATTCATTTTTTAAAAAATATCAAGTCAAGATTTAATTGTACTACTATAAACACCCTGTCTCAGGGCCTTTGCACTATTGGCGCCTTGGTCTTAAAAACACTCTCTTCCCAGATGTCAGCATGATTCATGAGCCCAACGTTAAGTCCTCTGCTCAAATTACACCTTCTCAATGAAGCTTAACGTGTCCACCCTTTTGAAAACCACAACTCATCTCCTCTACCCTACCCTCACATTCCCAACCCCTCTTACTCTGCTCTGTTTTTCCCATAGCATCTATCACCTTGTATTATACAGAAGTAAGCGTATTTTTTGTTTATTAAATGCAACATACACAAGGAGAGGGATTGGGGCTGGGAGTGGTCACTGATGTATTTCAAACATTCAAAACCCTGGACTGGCATATAGAAACTACCCAACAGATGATTGTATAAAGAACTGAATAAAAGAGTTAAAATGTCATTTTAAGGAAATTTTAAGTTACTTTAAGTAAAATGTTATTTTAAGCTCACTATCAATATACTTTTGAAATATGTGAAAATAATAACATGTAATGTGCTATACATATTACAAAGTATAGTATTTTTTAGTAACGGTTGCAGTAGTAAGCATGTCTACCTAGAGAAGGTGTGAATGAAAATATATACAAATCACTAGACATTCAAATGATTTTTAAAAAGGAAAGAGAGCCTAACTGCCAAGCTATTACTTTTTGTAATCAATGGCAAATGTACTTAAAAAAAAATTTTTTTCTTCCTTTCTTTCTTTCTTTATTGGACAGGGGGCGGGCTTGGGTATGCATGCAAAGGGCAGGCAGGGGCAGAGGAAGAGGGGGAGAGAGAATCGTAAGCAGACTCCCTGATGAGTGTGCACGGAAAGATCCCTCAGATCATGACCTGAACTAAATGAACTAAAATGAAATGCTTAACCAATTGAGCACCCAGTCACCTCAATGCCACATACACTCCGACTCAAATCTCAGGACTAATCAATGTTTTACTTCCTAGGTCAATAGGAAAATACAATAACGTGCTGCTCTTTTAAAAACTTTTAAAAACACAGTTACAACAGAACTGCAGAGGATCCTTAGAATAACAGAGTCATTTGTCGAGGGTCATCAGGGAGAATACTGACAGTTATCTTCAGCTTTGCCACATAACAGACAGAGCATGGTGTACTCCTGAAATTCATCCATGATACTGAATGTGTACTCGTGCCTGGCTATTACATGATGACAATTCTTACACAGATGATCATAGGTAACTATTTCTTCTCCATCTACCTCTTTCAAAGATTTGTTTGTGATCAGCATAAAATCCCGCTTACTACACACTGCACAGCCTATAAAGTTCAGCAAGAAAGATCCATTTTCCAGGCAGATGTTACCCCGATTTGGATACTCCTTCTCCACCAGCCCCCACACATCCCGACGCCGTTCTCGAAGACATAAAACGGACATACACTATTATATTAGGTTCAGGTGTACAGCCTAAAAGTCAATATTTGTACACACCATGGTGTGCTGCTTTATATGGTTAACTATTTCTCATCATGGTCTCTGTGCCATAGTATTAAATTATCTTTTTCTGGATATAAATTCACAAAACTTCAGCCTGAACATTATTCAAACGCATAAAAATGCACCATAGCAAGTAGTAAGAGAAAATTATATATAAAACCCAGTACTGGGGCACCTAGGTGCCCAGATGGTTAACCCTCTGCCTTCGGCTCAGGTCACGGTCTCAGGGTCCTGGGATGGAGCCCCACATCGGGCTCTCTGCTGAGCGGGGATCCTGTTTCCCCCTCTCTCTCTGCCTTCCTCTCTGCCTACTTGTGATCTCTCTCTCTGTGTCAAATAAATAAATAAAATCTTTAAAACAAACAGAAGAAAGACCCAGTATTACTAGCCACCAAAAAGGTGCTTACAAGAAACAAACTGGTTTAAAATTATGATTTAAAAAGATTATCTTTAGGGGTACCAGGGTGGCTCAGCCAGTTAAGCCTGTGACTCTTGATTTCAAATCAGGTCATGAACTCAGTGTTGTGAGATGGAGAGAATCTTTCCATTGGCCCCCACACTCAGCAGGGAGTCTTCTTCTTTCCCCCCTCTGCCCTTTCCCTAGGTGTTCTCCTTCTCACTCTCAAATAAATAAATAAATCCTTTAAAAGTAAGTTCTGCTTTAAAAAAAATTATCTTTGAACTTAGATGGCAACTAATTATGCAACAAATCAAGTCTTTAATTTCAAATAAAACTAACCTTTATCAAAAAGGAAATTAGGGGCACCTGAGTGCCTCAGTCGTTAAGCCTTTGGCTCAGGTCATGATCCCAGGGTTCTGGGATCTGAGCCCCATGGGTTCTGAGCCCCATGTCGGGGTCCCTGCTGGGCTCTCTGCTTCTCCCTCTCCCACTCCCCCTGCTTGTGTTGCTTCTCTCTGTGTCTCTCTCTCTCAAGTAAATAAATATTTTTTTAAAATGTAAATTAAATTTTATCTCTTCTTGAACAGAATTTCTGCTATAAAAATAATAATTATCATTTTTTTCTCAAGATTTTATTTATTTATTTGAGAGAGAGAGAAAGCAAGAGAGCAGAACACAAGCAGGGGGAGTGACAGAGGAAGAGAGAGAAGGAGGCTTCCCGTTGAGCAGGGAGCCCAATGTGGGGACTGATTCCAGGACCCTGGGACCATGACCTGAGCTGAAGGCAGATGCTTAACAACTGAGCCACCCGGCGCCCCTGTATAAATTATTTCATGTAATCCTCATAAATCCCCAAGAGGCACATATTATTATTCCCAATGTACAGCGAGTAAATTAAGGCTTATGTAAGGTTAACCACCTCCTCATGATTACCCAGCTAAAAGATGGGAGAGCTGGAATTGGGATGCAGGTTTCTCTGGAAGCAAAGTTCATACCTCAACCACCAGGATGCCTTCCCCTGATATCTGTCCCTGATGTATGAAGGCCAAGCATGTCAACAGCGGTCTCTACCAGAACTCTTGAGTGGCCCTACCTGACAGAGGCAGGGAAGAAAGTACAATCACCTCCTCCAAAGCAAAGAGCTGACGGGAAACAAGAACTTCTAGGAGGCTGACTAGACTATAAGAATGAAAGGGAAAGGTGAAAAACTTGGGGGCAGAAACGCAAATGAAACTGGTTGGCTTTAATTTCCCTGAAACTACTACTGAGGTTCCAATTTGCGTAAGGGCTGTGCGTATCATATGTTTCCTGCCTTCAAGTGGCTCAGGCTAACGGAGGTCAAGAAAACAAGGAAATTTGCACTTATGAAATGTCTCCTATTTGCCAGACCCTTTCAGGAACTATATATGCTATCTTATTTCATACATGATCATATAAATAAAACCTACATGTAAACTAATAAGTATCACATTAATACTAAAGTATAAATTTGAACTAAGTGCTATGAGAACCTTAAGAAGACCTCTTTACTCTGCCCTGGAGTATGGCAGGCTTCTCAGAAGAATGGATTTGGGGCTTTAAGCCAATTCTTAGAGATAGCCGAGGAGCTTCTCGAGGGGAGGGAAGCAGGCAGTGAGCAAGGGGACTCCATGTCCATGGACACTGATGTGTGAACAGAACAAGTCTGATATTTGGGTAGGAGGGTTTTGACACTGAAGCTGATAAAATAGGCAGGAATTGAGGGATCTGAGTTTTATCCTTTTGGAAGCTGTTTAGAGTCTGTCTACACAAGAGGAGTGGCATGAATACACCAGAATTGTGAATATCTGATGGCAGAGGAGTTGGCGGAAACTAGAGACAACACATAGTATGACCGATCTGGGCTTCTTGCAGCAGCCCAAGCAGAACAAGCAAGAGACAGGTATTTTAAAAGTACCAATGGGAACAGACCTGGAGGGAGAGTCTGGAGAGTGTTTTGAGGTCAGCAGGCCAGGGCAGGGGTTCCTGGGAGGAGGGATGGGAAATGTGCATCTACTGTAACAACTATTTCTGGTTGGGGCTGTTGAGTGATGCCACGTACTGAAGGGATGAGGAGAAACAGTACATGCTGGAGAAAAGGGAATGCTCTCCAGTTAGAACATGCTAAACCAGAGGGGACCTGGAGACTCCCAGGTAGGATCGATCACCAAGGAAGCATCGAGAGTCCAAGTTCAGGCTCAGGAGGACAGAATGGGCCCCGGCCTCGAGAACTGTAGATGTAGGGCTAACCAAGCTGCAGGAATGGATCATGAAGAAAGAGAAATAGCACAAGGGAGAGGCCTGGCAGCACTGACATCAAAACACCACACCACATACGCAAACCATGACACCATGCAATCCGCTGAAAGGCATTTTTCCGGCCTCTTTCCCTCCCATCTATAATAGACAAGCTCAGGGAGGAAGAAGCTGTCCTCCTTTGACTTCTCTCCAGTCCAGGAAACAAGCTGGCTTGAGCTATTGCTGAGGACGGGAAAGCTGTGCTGTTCTATGTGCCAAAACGGTTAGCAGTCTTTTTGCAAACCGTGTAATTAGCTTCAGTGAGCTAAAGGTCTATGCTGATAGCGGTCTTTGACGCTAAGCCAATATTTATAAAAATGCAATATTCACCAATAACTGTGAGAAGAGTTATTCCCCCATCAGTAAGGAGGCAAAAGTGGAGATGGGTGGACTGTGGAGCCCACACTCAAGGTGCAGAGCTGTAGAAGCAGTAAATAAACAGGGAGGGGCACCCATCTGGGCAACAAAAACTCGGGGGTACCATGACCCTGAGTCACTGTAGCATCCTACAGTAAAACAAAGAAACACAGGCCAGCACGGAACCCCCACTGAACCCCAAGGACCGGGAATTATCTAATGCTGCTCTCCTCTTGGCTGCCGTAAGCTTGGAGTCAGCAAGCAGGCAGCCTGTGTTCAAGACTATCTCAGATCACTGTGTAGGTGAGTAACTAACACAGGTGATGGCAATCCGGCGACAGGAAGGGCTATAAAAGAATAACTGCTTCCTTCACACGTTTTGGCTCTAGTGTGTTCTCAGGCTTTACAGCGAAAGAATAAATGTCAGATGGCTCTTTGGGGGGTCAGTTTCATGACTGCTGTTGTCAAGGTACTTTGGGAGGAATGCCTTCAAAGGTGATTGACATGGAAATGCCACCCGAGTCCCTCTGGGCTCTGAACTTTGCCATCTAAATATCAGTGACATGAGAACGGTGGTTCAGCTCTACAGTTTATATAAAAGATTAGCTCCAACCAAACATCAGCAAAATACTTGTGCACACAGAGAATGTTCTATATGCCTGGACGGAAATGGTTAAGAAAAGATTTATGAAACAAGACTGATTCCTAGTGTTGTAAAACTTTGTAGGGGCACAGACAGCTGTCTGGACGTTGGGTCTATAAAACTCAGACTCCTAAATAAATAGAGAGTGGCAGAGCCCCCATGGCTGACAGCATTCCCTCCTCCCACACTTCTCAATCCGCCAGAGTAAGGGTGTCTCCCTGATACGAAATTTGCTACATCTTCTCTGAATATCTTTCAGAGCATCTTCTGCACATCTCTCAGAGTTCAACTTTTTTCTGTGAGTGATGAAGGTTAAAATGGCAACAACCTAGATGAGAACATTTTGGGCAGAAAAATTAGTCTTTGACAGTTCATATTTTTACAAATCACTGGTGAATTACTGTGGTGACATAGCAAAGATCAAAAGATGGGACCAGAATTAAGTGGAACCATCCTAAGGAGAAGGCTGCCATTAAGATACTTCCTCCCCTCAGAACTGGTCCGTTAACTCCACATGACATGGATTGTCGCTGTCTTCCTGGTTACCATCAATGGAAGATGCTGCTGTTGCTAAGATAATGTGTAGAAAGGAGCTAATACCATGGAGCACTTGACATGCATGGGTACTGTTCTAAGAGCTTTGTATGTGTACCATGTCAGAAAATCCTCACAACAACCCGATAAAATCGCTGTAATTATTATCCTCATTTTACAGTTGAGAAAACTGAGGCACAGAGAGTAAAGCAACTTGCCCAGGGTGACACCACTTGGGAGGACAGAGCTGTGACTGAACTCGGGCAGTCTGATTCCAGTGCCTGTGGTCTTAGCCCTATGTACTGTCCATGCAAAAGATGATATTAATTAATGTACTTGTTAATTTGTCTGTGAATATTTACAGAGCCCTTGCAATTCATGGGCACTGCTCTGGGTGTCAGGGATGTAACAGAGTCAAGCAGACACGGTCGCTGCCTTGTGGAGCTTATGATGAATATTCACATTCATCAAGTAATCACACAAACAAGTATAAAATGACAACTCAGACAGCCGCTAAAGAGGATTATGAACATTTATAATCCAAAGATGGAACTGTTGGGAGACCAAGGAGGACCTCCCCAAGGCAATGAAAATGAAACTGAAATCTGAAGGATGAGAGTTAAGCAGGAAAGGAGAAAGGAAGCTCACTCAAGGCAGAAGCTCGTGAGCATAAGTGTCTGAAAGTAACTGAGGCTGAAACTCCAGAAGGGAGGGCACTGAGCAAAAGGAGGCTGTGGAGGAAAGGACCAGATCCGGCAGAGTCACACGGGCCATGGGAAGGCTTTGGGAAGGCTTTGTCCTGTAGGACAAAATGAAATGTATATTTTGGAAAGATCCTTCTAGCTCCAATATGGAAACCAGACTGGAAGAGACAGAATGGATGCGAGATGACCAGTGAGGAGGTCAATGGAGGGTCCAAGGAGGAGACGATGAGCAGGGAGATGGTGGTGGTGATAGGAGTTGATGATAATGAGAACGATGATGGAGTGGAAGCTGAGAGGTATTTGGGAGGTAAAAACCAGTCAGTGATGGACTGGGCAGAGTCGAGCGAAGAGGAAGGAGAATGACTCCACAGAGCCCCAGCTCATGCAACCGACTGGACAATGGTTACACTCACAGAAATAGGGAACCCTGGGAAAGACTAGGTATGTGCGAGGCACACGAGTCTGATTCTGGACCTAGCGAACTGCAGGTTCCTTTGAGATACTCAACAGGAAATATGAAGGAATGGGAATGTCAGAGAAAAGGTCTGAAGAGAGATCAAAAAGTTAAGAGTTACTGTCATATGAATAACAAATGAAGCCATGACTCAGGTAAAGACAGCCCAGAGAGGGGAAAGATGAAGGCCTAGAAGGAATGTGGAGAAACTCCAATACCAAACCAAAGCTGGCTAATGGACACCCTATGATGAAAACGGAGACAAAACAGGCAGAAAACAGGAAGAAAACCAGGAGAGGACAGGGTTGTGGATGTACGTAAAGAAACTATTTCAGGAAGAAAGAGCAGAGCTAAATGCTGCAGGGAGGTCAAACATGATGACAACTTAAGAATGTCAGCTGGACGGACTCACAAGGAGATTTTCTGTAACCAGCGCCGGAGCTGTTTGGATAGACTGATGGCACTGGCAGCCGAACTGTAGGGGTCGGAGCCACTGGTGGCGGGGGTGGGGGGGGGGGGGAGTGGAGAGGGGAGTAGGGAAATGCAGGAAGTCACTACTATGACAATTCTTGTGAGAAGTGTGATTATATGGAGAGAAGAGAGACAACACTAGGTGGATAGGGAAGAGCTGTGAGGTCTTTGTTCTCATTAAAAACAAAAACAAAACAAAAAAGCTGGGGCACCTGGGTGGCACAGTCAGTTAAGTGCCTGAGTCTTGCTTGATCAGGCTCAAGGTCATAATCTCCAGGGTCGTGAGATCAAGCCCCACATCAGGCTCTGCAGCTCAGCAGGGTCTGCTTGGGGTTCTCCCTCTCTCACTCCCTTTGCCTCTTTGCTCTGCACTCTCGCTCTCTCTCAAATAAATATTTTTGTAAAAACCCATAAACCTCAAGTATGTTTAAAAATGAATGGGCAGAGTGCCTAGATCTGCCCAATTGGTTAAGTGTCTGCCTTCAACTCAGGTCATGGTCCCAGGGTCCTGGAATCGATCCCCACATGGATCAAGAGTCTGTTTCTCCCTCATCCTCTCCCTCTGCTCATTCTCTCTCTCTCTTTCAATCTTAAATAAATAAATAAAATCTTTAAAAAAAAAAAACAAAAATAAAACCAATGGGCAGGATCCAGGGAGGAGAGAGAGATTATTGAGGCATAAGACTAAGAGAAAGTTACTTGGAACCTAATATGCTCATCACTTCCTAGCCATTGCCTTTCTTGAACACAGATAAACTACTTGATGTGGCCAAGATAAGAAGATGACCACCTTCTGAAATAGTAATGCAGTGTGCTCATAAGGCCTCCTTTGTGGCCGATAACTTCTGGAGATAGTGTATAAATGACTTCAACCTACCATGTACTCTACCAGATCACCTCATCACCAATTTAAAACACAGGGCAATCTGGGTGTTCCTACAGATATGCATACTACAGAATCAGTGTAAAAGGGGGACCAAGAAGGCCGTCAAAAATTCATGATTGCAATGGAGATGCCATAAAATAATCCTGGGCCGAAGAATGCCCTTGGCATCTGCATTCACCACCACTTGACTGAGTTTTTAGGGAACATGCAGGTACTGAACAAAAGATGACAGGATGACACGTACAATGACACAACTGTCATTGAAGAGACAGTTATGTCAGAGAAGTTGGTCCTTGAGACAGTCTAAGAAGGTCTGTGATCCACACAAACACTGACGACATAGTAACTCCCACAACAACAATAAGTATCTCCTTTGACGAAACCATCTTCGGTGAATGACACTGTACGAATACACAGAAAGCAAGCAGCATGTCAGCACCCCAGGACCCTTACTGCTAAGCAGGAAAAAAAAAAAATTATTCTCTAAGTACAAAACCTGGAATGCACCTGGACCTCTCCAGCAAGGGTGGCCCAGCTGGAGGCTCAACTTGGGTAGCAGCCGAAATGCTTTATTTGTAGGCTACCTGTCATCACTGTAGAGCATGACCTCACCATTTGGGTTCAGTCCCTGTAGGCTCATTACAACCCACAATAATAAACAACTCATCCAAAACATCTCGTTACATTAAAAGCTCAAATTCTCTTAAAAAAAAAAAAAACAAAAACCAAACACATCTTTTTAGCAATGGCTAGATGCATGGAATGACGCAAGCTTCCAATTCATTAGTGACCATCGTAGGGCAATTCCTTGTGGTTGGGCTGTCTGAGTTGTATGAAAAAAAGTTAAACTGGGATCATAAAATGAAAACCTGACAGAAAGGTCAGGGAAATCCTAGCTCTGCCCGACTATCTTAACATGTGACCTACCAACACGTCACTTAATCTAGGGGAGGGTGGCATTAGCTGTAGAAGAATGAAGGTGTTTTCCAATTGTAATATTTTCTTGTCTCTGCCTATATACAGGAAACTATCTTTGGATACCTCTTCCTGAAGGCATCATACTGCATATTCACCAAATTGTTTCCTAATCAACTGTTAGAACACTGTTAGGGAAATACTGTACATACAATATTATCAGGTATCCTGAGTTGAACAGTGTCTTCCCAAAACACATGGCCACCTAGAACCTCAGAATGTGACCTCATTTGGAGTGAAGGTCTTTACAGATATAATTAATTAAGATGAGATCATACTGGATTAGGGTGAGCTCTTAATTCAGTGACTGGTGTCCTTATAAGAAAGCCATGTGTAAACACGGACACACAGAAAAGAAGGGGACGTGAAGACGGAGGCAGGGATTGGGGTGACACATCTATGAGGCAAGGAATGCCAAGGATTTCCAGCAACCACCAGAAGCTTGGAAAAAACAAGAAGGATTCTTTCCTCGAGCCTCCAGAAGGACCTCTATTCACATCCTGATTTTGTACATTAGTCTCTAGAACTGTGAGAAAATAAATTCTGTTGTTTTAAGCCACTTGGTGTGTAGTACTTTGTTAGGAAGTAAAGTAATATACCAAGTATCAATATGCTGCAACTAATTATGACTCATCTTGCTCCCGTGGCAACACAAGAGGACTGCTAAGACGTCACAATACCTCAGACCTTCTGAAGAGGGTAAAATACAAGCGGAGTTCAAGATCCTGGTTTCAGATGACAAAAACAGCTCTAATGATTCTTCAGTCTCCTTCTAGTGGATGCTAAGGATTGTATTTTCAAAAAGGTAATTTCTCCTTTTACTTGGAAAAGTAATATCCTCTCTCACAGAAATTACATACCTCTCCCCTGAAGCTATCAGCCTTCTGGAGACACTTTTTGCCTCCCTGTTGCAACCAGACTCTTTGCCTGAGTGATTCCTGTGACCTGTGATACAGATTCCCTATCTATGAGATCCTGCCAAGGCATATACCCCTGAGAATTCCATTACACAAAGCAGTTTCAGAACACACCCTGTAAGGAATAACTACAGGGGACCAAAGAGCGATGCTCTTGTAAAGAGCTCTTTAATCTGTAAAACGGGAATCTCTAAATAATAGGAAATGATGTGAGAAGGCCTATTCCTTCAGCAATCCCAAAAGTTCAACAGATTGCTAGTCTAAGTGAAAAAAGAGGCAATGAAAGCTTACTAACAGCATCGTGTTGGGTCCCACAAACTGTCAGGAACATGTTCTGTCTCTGCTTTGGTTTCTTAGTTGTTTGCTTAGTGAATCTCTGTTTATGAATTTCAAGAAGCAGAGTATGGACATCAAACTCTTCCATATGCCCAAACTAGTCATGTAAACAAGAATCGCTCACATGTGTCAACTGTGGAGAGCAATTTACCTTTGCCGGCTGAGTGGCTGACTCTGGGGTTAGCAACCCGATGACATAAATTGAAATGCCTTTCTCTCCTCACTCGACATTTTACAAAGCATCTACAGAGGCCCGGGAACTCTGTTAGGACACAAGCTGAAACAGACATGGTCTCTGCCTTCAGGCAGTTCAGAGTCTAGTGAAGGAGACAGTCCCACAAACAAATGAGGCACCACACCCAAGAATACTCAGTAAGTAGAGATATAATTGACTATCACGCAAGAACAAATGGGCAGGGAATGGAAAGCCTTTAGCAGGAAATCTTTCTGGACAAAGAAGTGGATGGCAGCACGGGTGAGGAGAAATCCCAGGCTTCACGGAGAACCCAGAGTTCCCAGCTCAGCTAAGAGCTGCTTCCTGGCTATGTACGCTGGAGAAGGCACATGAGCTCTCCAAGCCTTAGTGTCCTTTTCTGAGAAATGCTGAGTGATGCCACCTACATCACAGGATTCCTGTGATGCTGGAATGAGGGGATGTACATGAAACAATGTCTGGGACATGGTGCGTGCTCAGTGTTCAGTTCTCTTTCCCCTTTCGTTCCCTTGGACAACTATGTGAACTAACACCAATATATACTACAGGAAGATAATAACCACAAGAACTACCAAAATAGTAGCAAGAAATCCATACATATCAATATCATTTATTCTTAAAAAAATATCACTTATTGTTATATAATAATCATTATCCTGAATGCTAACCATTATACAGATCAATCTTTTCTTTTTATCCCAAATTTACCATAAACAAATATATGAAAACAATCTTCAGAAAACAGAGATTTATTATTTGCTCGGGGGGAAAAAAAAAACTTCAATGAATATGCATTTATCCAGCAAGATTTCAATAAAAACTTCGGCTCATGGTTCTGATGAAGCAGAAAATCTATATAGTTATGAAGATTAGCATCTATACATCTCTATGACTAAGCCATTATTCAGTAGAGTCGGCGAAAATTAGTTTAAGGAAGTTCTTTCATTTCTGTGTGGACATTTCCTCACCAATTATCCTCTCTGAATACCTGTGGTATATCCTCTCTATGCTGCTGGAGGGAGAGCTGCCTTGTTGGGGATCCAGCTCCTTCAATGCCAACTACTCATCCTGGGCCAGGACCCCAGACACCTTGTGTATTTAATATTCCACTTCTCAGACTAGTTCATTTCCCTCCAAACACTTCTTGCCCTCTCTTACCACCATGCTCTCTTCCCCAATGCCATTCACTTTGCCTGAAATACCTTACCTTCCCATCTTCAGCCAGCGAAATCCTAGCCCATATTCTAAACCCACCTCACAGCCTGTCTCCATGGGGCTGACCCGGACCATTACCTCCCATGCTCCCCTGACCTCACTGTCCCATCAGCATCACGCTCACTGGTGGACTGCTGCTGGGGCTGTTATTTTTTTTTTTTTTACTCTGTGTTACTTATTTCACAATTTCATACTCCCCTTTACCCCCAACTAAATAAGCTTTCTGAGACCAGGAGCCACATGTTAGAATTGAACTTACTATTTTGCACATTGTAGATGTTTAGATTTATTTGTTGGTTGGCTAGAATACATGAGATACTGTGATAGGAAATTTCAGAGTCCTGGGTGGGTCAGTCACTTAGCCTCTACCTTCGGCTCAGGTCTTGATCCCAGGGTCCTGGGATTGACCAGTGTCCAGCTTCCAGCTCAGCAGGGATTCTGCCCCTCCCCCTTGCTCATGCTCTCACTGGCTTCCTCTCTCCCACAAATGAATAAATTAAAAACAAAAATCCTTAAAAAAGAAAAGGGGTGCCTGGGTGGCTTAGTTGTTACGTATCTATCTGCCCAGCTTGGGTCATGATCCTGGGGTCCTGGGGTCAAGCCCCACGTCGGGCTCCCTGCTTGGCAGGAAGTCTGCTTCTCCCTCTCCCACCCACCATGCTTGTGTTACCTCTCTTGCTGTGTCTCTCTATGTCAAACAAATTTTAAAAAGAAACTTTAAAAAAAGTTTTTTAAAAATGGAAAGGAAAGGAAAGGAAAGGAAAGGAAAGGGAAAAGGAAAAGAAAGGAAAGGGTGCCTGGGTGGCTCAGTCAGTAAGCATCTGCCTTCGGCTCTGGTCATGGTCCCAGGGTCTTGGGATCAAGCCCCGCATCGGGCTTCCCTCTCCCTCTGCCTCTTCCCTCTGCTCATGCTTTCTCGCAAATAAATAATAAATAAATCTTTAATAAATAAATACAATTTTAAAAAAAAATTTCAAAGTCCACGTCAGCATGAATAGCAGTCTGCACAGTATGAGTGACATCTCTGACATCAAAACAGATGACATTTCTGAAAACTCAAGATGAATTAAACTATTGGGCATAATGTTTTCCCCTGCAGAAGGTAATCCCATTGTGACAAATATTTTGAATAGCAACAGAATTATGCAAATAAACTATCTCAGAATTCAAGCAGGTACTTAGTACAGCCAGCTATACTAAATAATAATAGCATTTGTACTTTAGTCAGCAACTCATCTAACAAATTATTCATTGAGTCCCTAATTTGTACAAGGAACCCTACTACGATAAGTAAGGGACAGGCCAACTCCTCAACACTCAACACTTTAATGGAGGAGACAGACAAAAACTTTTTACAAAACAAGTTAAATGAGCAATATAATACAGCTAACCTATGGAGTAATGTGTGTGATTCATTTCAATTGGAAGGGCTGAGGAACCATCCAAAAAAACAAAAACCAAAGCACAAAAAAGGAGATGACACTGGAACATTGAGAGAGAATTGGGACTCTGTACACCAAGATGGCAGAAGGGGGATCAGGGTTCTAAGATTAGCAAGACTGAGATGTACAGACATGAAAACATACCCTCACCCCCTCTAGCTTCTCTGAATAGGTGATCTAACTTGCTACTTCAGGAGAAACTGAAAAGGTCATTCCTCTCCTGCATCTCACAACTGCCTCAGCCTTCCTCTCTATCGCAACAGTTTCTCCAGTCTTCTCCAAAGCTAAATTCTCTGAGTCACTCAGGAACCCCCTGCTGCTTGTCTAATGTCTCATCTTGCTGCAGCGCTCACCCTCCCTCTCCTTCCTTTTGCAGACAAGTTTTTGAAAACATAGTCTGTACTGGCTGTCTCCACTTCATCTCTAATTCATTTCAGTTATGTAAGGTTAACTGTCTCTTCAATCTTTTTCATTCAGCAGAATAAAGAGACACGAGGACTTACATTCTGATGTCCTCCTTTCTTTTTTTTTTTTTAATAAGTTCACCACCCCGCACCCCAAAAGTTAACTAGTTACTTCTTTTTAAAGTTTATTTGTTATACTCAGGGAACAGAGAATGAGCAGTCTCTGCATAGCATTTCTCAGATCTGGAAAGCGGAGACTTTGTCTAAGTATTTCTAACCCCAGTGAGAACGTGGAACCTTAAACAAGCCCTTCTCTCCGTGTGCCTTTCCTAACTCAGCTCTTCACAGTTCTTCAAATGAGAATAGAGAGTGTCTACAACTCATCCGCTTTGACAACATAAAACAGGTTCCTTTAAGGAAATTATGTCATAGAAGTTGGGTTCTTAATCTTTTCTAGGAGATCAGAGTAAGGTAAGGCTTGCGATATCCACACAGTACGGCTACACCAGAAGCATCCCAAGCTAGCCCCCCTGATTTACGTTCCACTTCTCTGGCAGTTTCATTCACTAAATGAATAATGGCTAAGATGGTCTCTCCTCTTATACACATTAAATAGCCAGAATGCTCCATAACTTACTTTGGTCACCTTTCTCGCCTTTAAAGCCAAATTTATCAGCACCCATGAACCACCTACACTGATTTCAAAAAATGCAAAGACTCACCCATATGTTATATACACTTAAGTCTTTTCATGGACAGTGAGTGTTACATATACTATTCCACAAACTGTTGGGACAATATATAGATCTTAGCTCATCTTTTCAGATTTCCTTTGCAGTGAACTTCAGTTCACTGAACAATCCAGTTACCCCCCTTCATTTTTCAAAAATAAATTTATCCCCCACACACCCCACTTTTTAAAAATAACTCTCCTTAAACCAGATGAAGATCCATATCATTTACTTCTCTGCTGTCCTCCTACAGAACAGAGTTTACACACCTCCCAACTGCACTGGACACTATAGAAATTCCATAAATATTTGTCAACAGGCAGATACATATTTAATAATACTGTTAAAATTTCCATAAGAGTTACCAAACAAATGTTTTGACTAAAGACCAAATGAAAAATTCCAAGCCTACCTCTTCAGACCCCTTATAAGAGTCAGGTTATGATTACAGATGGAAATCCACGTTCTGTATGTCTAAATATTTAAAAGTTATATATCAAGTTTAAACTATTAAATAAAATATGGTCACTTCCTCAAATCTTAACAAATATACTTTCAACCACCTGGAGGTACAGGAAGGAATCTAGAATTTCTAGACTCCTTGAAGTTCCACAATACAGTACCTGCAGACTCTAAGCTGTTTGGGGTCAGGAAAATTCAAGTCAGGTACTCAAAACATGGGGGTAGGTGGCGTGAGAGCCTAGGCTGGGCACACCCCCTGGACCTCTTAGGGTCCTTCATCCTCTAGGGAAATGTGGCCAGGCAGAACAGGGTCCTTTAATTCACGGGTCCCAAAGCAGGGCCTCTCTTGTCAGGACTGCAGGCAATAATGCATAATTTACCAAAATGGAGAATTTGCCAGATCAGTCTTGTTGCACTTAGTTAAAACAGTTGCTGAAACTAAACATATTTTTTAAAAAATGGTTAAGAAGTAAAAACCTGAAACTCCCAATCCCTAATCACTTCAGTTCCTTCAAGATCTACAGTAAAAAAAAAAAAGAAAAAAAAAAAGCCTAATATTTATCTGATTCTACCCTATAGCCTAATGTAGATCTGTGATTTTTTTTTTTTTTTAAACAAATTCATACAATTTACAGGACTCTCTTCACAGCTAGGGGGAGTTAAGACAAGAAGGAGCAGAAGAAGAGGGAAAGGAAAAAAAACATCAAGTATCAGAGATCAGACATGCAGGTCTGAGAAGACATTTCCCTTGTGTTCTGTCACTTGTCTGAGGAAGCACATGACACAATGATTAACCATCTGATCACAGCCTCGAGTATCCCTGTGTGCTTTCACTAACACACAGATTCACAGGGTTCACTCACGGGCCTCATAAAGCTCCCATTCTAGCCACTGGGTCCATGGGAAGGCAAGCTGAATCTTGTCAACATTTAAACGGAGACTGATATCAGCTCTCCCTACACTTCACCATAATCTGTGGCACTGCAATTTCCACTTCATTTAGCAAGAAAACTAATTTGTTCATTTGAAAAAAACAACTAATAAATAATTCTCATCACAATACATATACACATACTCCACAGGAAGGGAAGTATTTCAACTGGAAATCTTATTTATGTGTACTTACTGAGATTGTACCATTGTCTAGACCTATGGACAGTCTTCTTGTTTCCGGGTTAAAAGACATGCATGAACATGGAGCTGAAAGAAATGAACATGTTGATGAAATTAACAAAATGATGATTCTCATTGATTCAGGAGTGACTAACTAGCTAAGAGTGTGTGGCTATTTTTCCCCCACTATTTCCTGAAAAACAGTTCATTTAACGCCCACACACCAAAAAATAAAAACAGTAATCATACAACCAACCCCAAGTTTTTTCAGTTATCCTTTTAATGAATATAACGAGTAAGATAGTCTCAAATTGGACTAGTTCCAAGGTGCCTGGTCTCAGCTGTTCCGTCAGTATGGAATCGAAATTTGCTTGACTAGATTAACAATATTTTGTGCTGTGTAATCCCTCTGCCCTCGATCTATCTCTTCCACTCAAACCCCATCTTTAATAGAAACAACCTATCTTTTCTCAACTAGGGAAAAATTATAAAGAAAGATCTTATAATTCCCTCTTCCCCTCATGTACACACACTAGTATAAAAATCTGCTTTTTGATTCCAAATTGTTTCCGGGCATGTGGACTAACAGAACAAGTCTTTTACTCTCAGCATTGAAGGCTGCTGAGTGAAAAAGACTGAGGATCCGTCTTGTTTAGGGGAACCAGCTGGACACAGGGCCAGGCTCCATAGGAAAGAGATCAACTCTGGGTAGGGCCTCCCTGTTCTGCAAAATTGGCTACTACCTACTACCTGAGTATACCTGAGAAGTAAACTAAGCATGCCTTGAAGCCAGTGTGGGCAAGAAGTGCTTACCAAGCAGGTAGCTTCCCCATCTCTGCCTTCTCTATTGCCACCGGCTTGTAAGAATGGGGCCTGTTGACAATTTACGCTACACTGAAATAGTTGTTCTAAAAACAAGTCCAACACAATTTTTAAATTTCTCCTCCGCCCTCACAGTAGCCCCGTACATGACAAAGTGCTCATCGTAATCAGAATCAGCCTCAGCCAGCCTTACTCCTACTTTCCACAGTTATGATTAGATGTCTTACTCAAGGTCACACAGGAATAAAGAAGTTGGAGAAGGTTCAAAGACTTCATTCAAACACGCAGTCCTATTTTGAAATACCCTACTTAGACTACCTCTAAACTATAAAAGAATTTCAAGTTCTACTAAGAGAACCACTGCATAACAGATCACTTAGTAACATTTTTTTATTCTCTATAAAAGGACCCTGCACAAAAAAAAGATCTTTCAAACCACATGAAGTATTTGCTTTTTTCTAATTTTCAATCGTGATATATTCAGAAAATGGAAACACAAAGAGTAACTCCCCCCGCCCCACACTTCTACCAGAACAGCAGAGTATCTTCACCCTGATGAGCCACAAAATTAAACTGGATTCCCAAAAGGACACTGCTGCAAAAAGTAGTCAAATGATATTTAATGCGCTGCCCTTAAGGAAGTCAGCCTTTCTCGCCTGTAGCCCATCAATTATGTCGCCACAATTTCTGGGCAGGTGTTAAGATGCAAGGTCTCCTAAGCCTGTAACATACAGTCAGAATTAAAATCTAACGATTTCGTGGAAAATTATCATGTTAGCTGAAAAGAACAAAAGAAAAAATACATTGTGATTACAACTACATAAAGTACACAGACTCCTAAAAACATACATGGAGAAATGGAACTGTTTTTGTGCTCATGTGACAAGATTATTACTGTATTAGTCTTATTCTTTTGCTATTCCTGTTAAAAGTTTTAAATATCTTATGGTGTATTAAGATATAAGCATGAGCCTAAGATATAAACATGAGCCCCCAAAGGGCTACAAATTGGTCAAGAATAACTTTATCATTTAGCTGCCTGCCTGACCATATAAAAAAGTCTCTTCTGTGTGATTTCCTTTGAAGTTCCTATCTGCTTATGTAATAGTTAGAAAACAAACTGCTCAGTGATCCGAAGGGGCATGTGCACCCGAATGTTTATAGCAGCAATGTCTACAATAGCCAAACTATGGAAAGAGCCTAGATGTCCATCAACAGATGAATGGATAAAGAAGATGTGGTATATATACACGATGGAATACTATGCAGCCATCAAAAGAAATGAAATCTTGCCATTCGCAACGACGTGGATGGAACTAGAGGG
>PISX010014261.1:39284-53729 GCA_004024625.1 Mellivora capensis | reverse complement strand
AAATCTTGCCATTCGCAATGACATGGATGGAACTAGAGGCTATCATGCTTAGTGAAATAAGTCAATCGGAGAAAGACAACTATCATATGATATCCCTGATATGAGGAAGTGGAGATGCAACATGGGGGACTAGGGGGGCAGAAAAAGAAGAAAAGAAACAAGATGGGATTGGGAGGGAGACAAACCATAAGTGACTCTTCATCTCACAAAACAAACTGAGGGTTGCTGGGGGGAGGGGGTCGGGAAAGGTGGGTGGGGAAATGGACATTGGGGAGGGTATGTGCTATGGTTAGTGCTGTGAAGTGTATAAACCTGGCGATTCACAGACATGTACCCCTGGGGATAAAATTTTTTTTATAAAAAATAAAAATTAAAAAAAAATGAAAAAAAAAAAAGAAAAGAGAAATTACCCAAATTAATAAAATTATGAATGAAAGAAGAGAGATCATGACTAATACCAAAGAAATAGAATAATTTCTGATGATTATCAGAAATTATCAACAACCATATGCCAATAAGTTAAACAACCCAGAAGAAATGGATGCATTCCTGGAAACTTATAAACTTCCAAGACTGAAACACTAAACAACTGACAACCCAAACAGACCAGTAACTAGTAATGAGATTGAAGCAGTGATTAAAAAACAAAACCAAACAAACAAACAAACAAAAACCTCCATTCCAGGACCTGACGGATTCCCTGGTGAATTCTACCAAACATTTGAACAAGTAATAATACCTATTCTCCTGAAGCTGTTTCAAAAAATAGAAACAAAGGGAAAACTTCCAGACTCTAGGAGGCCAGCATTACCTTGATTCCCAAACCAGCCAAAGACCACATCAAAAAGGAGAATTTCAGACCAATATCCCTGATGAATATGGATGCCAAAATTCTCAACAAGACCCTAGCTAACAGGATCCAACAGTACATTAAAGGATTATCTACCACAACCAGGTGGGATTTATCCCTGGGTTGCAAGGATGGTTCAACATTTGCAAATCAATGTGACAGAATAAATTAAGAGAAGAGACAAGAAACACATGGTCCTCTCAATTGATGCAGCACCCTTTCATGATTAAAATTCTTCAGAATAGTGATAGAGGGAAAATTCCTCAACTTCATAAAATCCATCTATGAAAAAACCACAGTGAATATCATTCGCAATTGAAGAAAAAGCTGAGAGCCTTTCCCTAAAGATCAGGAACACGACAAGGATGTCCTCTTTCGCCACTACTGTTCAACATAGTACTAGAAGTCCTAGCAAAAGCAATCAGACAACAAAAAGAAATAAAAGTATTCAAATTGGCAAAGAAGAAGTCAGACTCTCTCTCTTCACAGATGACATGGTACTTTACGTGGAAAACCCAAAAGACTCCACCCCCAAAATTAGTAGAACTCAAAAAGCAATTCAGTAATGTGGCAGGATACAAAATCAATGCACAGAAATCAGTTGCTTTCTTATACACTAACAATAAAACTCTAGGAAGGGAAATCAGAGAATCGATTCCATTTACAATGGCACCAAAAACCATAAGATACCTTGGAATAAACATTGTTAAAATGTCTATGCTGCCCAGAACAATCTATACTTTCAACGCATCCCAATCAAAATACCATTGGCATTTTTCAAAGTGCTGGAACAATCAATCCTAAAGTTTGTATGGAACCAGAAAAGACCCAAATCACCAAGAAAATGTTGAAAAAGAAAAACAAAGCTGGGGGCATCACATTGCCTGATTTCAAGCTTTATTACAAAGTTGTGATCACCAAGACAACATGGTACTGTCAAAAGATGAAAGGATAAAGAAGATATGGTCCATATATACAATGGAATACTACTCAGCCATCAGAAATGATGAATACCCAACTTTTGCATCAGCATGAATGGAACTGGAGGAGATTATGCTCAGTGAAATAAGTCAAGCAGAGAAAGTCAATTATCATATGGTTTCCCTTACTTGTGGAATATAAGGAATTAGGAGAAGGAAGGGAAAAATGAAGGGGGGTAAGTCGGAGTGGGGGATGAACCATGAAAGATTGTAGACTCCGAGAAACAAACAGCATTTTGGAGGGGAGGGGAATGGGGGGATGGGTTGGCCCGGTGATGGATATTAAGGAAGGCACATATTGCATGGAGCACTGGGTCACTAAATCAAAAACTAATGACATACTGTATGGTGACTAACATAACATAATAAAAATTTTAAGATAACAAAATAAAGGGGAAAAATATCCAAACTCAATTGTAGTTGACACTGAAGATTTTAAACACATGCCAATTAGCTTTATTTGAATAGCCATTCTCATACTTAAAATTGTGATCTTCGGAAACTAAAGTTCTATCAAATCACAATTCGTAACTTTTCTCACTTCTTGCTGATTTCTCTTTCCTTCCATTTTTAATTGCAGTAAAATACATATAATTTATTTACCATCATAACCATTTTTCACTTCTTACTCATTTCTACAGAATATCATTCACATGACAACAAACATGATTTTTATTAAATTTCATTTTCATTTGAAGCACTGAATTTATTGATCTATTTTATTTTTCTTCAATCTATGTCTAGCTCTCTCCTAACTCTTCCCCAGAAATGAAGTTTACACAGGTCACTGGTTGGTTGATTCTGCAGGAAAATTAACAAGAAAAAGAAAGACTACTCTTCTTGGACCCTTCTATGTTGCCTTTTTTTTTTCTTTCAGTTTTTGATTCTTTAGAGCCAAGTATTCACACCATCCACAGAAACTACCAATAAAAGCCAACAGCAAGAGAAAATATAATACATTGCCATGTACGGTGAGAGTAAGGTCAAGGTCTGAAATTTCTTACAGTAGTAATACTTTTGTTTCATATCAAAAATTATAAGCAATGTATTTGAAATCCTAATTTTAAAAATAGCCTTTTCATTTACTAACATGTAAATAAACCAAACTTAAAAATACAACTTTCAATAAAGGAAGTTTTTTGTTTCACCAAATGAATTCTCAATTGAAAAGCTAAGCTATAGGGGCTCCTGGGTGGCTCAGTGGGTTAAAGCCTCTGCTTTTGGCTCAGGTCATGATCCCAGGGTCCTGGGATCGAGCCCCGCATCAGGCTCTCTGCTCAGCAGGGAGCCTGCTTCCCTCCTCTCTCTCTGCCTGCCTCTCTGCCTACTTGTGATCTCTGCCTGTCAAATAAATAAAATCTTTAAAAAAAAAAAAAAAGCTAAGCTATATTTTTGCTTGTTTCAAGTTTTTATTTAAATTCTAATTAGTTAACACATAGTGTAATACTGGTTTCAAGAGTAGAATTTAGTGATCCATCACATGTAACACTCAGTGTTCATCTTCAAAGTGGCCTCCTTAATACCCACCACCCCTCAGTTTATTCTGTATAGTGAAGAGTTTCTTATGGTTTGCCTCCCTCTCTTTTTTCCCCCCTTCCCCTCTGTTCATCTGTTTTGTTCCTTAAATTCTACATATGAGTGAAATCATATGATATGTGTCTTTCTCTGAGAGACTTGTTTCGCTTAGCATAATACACTCTAGCTCCATCTACGTCATTTCAAATGGCAACATTTCATTCTTTCTGATACCTGAGTAAATGCCACAATTTCTTTTCCCATTCATCACTCAATGGACACTTGGGCTCCTTCCATAATTTGGGTATTGCAGATAATGCTGCTATAAACATAGGGGTGCACGTACCCCCTCAAATCAGTGTATTTTTATTCTTTGGGTAAGTACCTAGCAGTGCAATTGCTGGGTTGCATGGTAGCTCTACTTTTAACTTTTATGTGGGTGTAATTATGTGTCAGAATTTTCTCTATTTTGTTGTTATTGATTTTTCAAAGGAACAATAAGTACACACACACACACACACACACACATTCCTGTAGGCAACTGTTTTCAGCATTTCAGCATGAACACTGCCAGTACAGAGCAATATGAAGGCCTGTGTATTAAAAAGTAAACAATGATGGAGAATACAATCTATGAAGCTAGCTTTAGAAATGAAGTTAAAAAAAATTTTTTTAAACCATAAAAACACTGGGGCACCTGTGTGGCTCAGTGTGTTAAAGCCTCTGCCTTCGGCTCAGGTCATGATGCCAGGGTCCTGGGATCCAGCCCTGCATCAGGCTCTCTGCTCGGCAGGGAGCCTGCTTCCTCCTCTTTCTCTGCCTGCTTCTCTGCCTACTTGTGATCTCTGTCTGTCAAATAAATAAATAAAATCTTTAAAAAAATTAAAAATAAAAAAATAAAACCATAAAAACATTTATAGAGCTTTGGAGAAGCCCCTTCCCCTCTCTCCTAAGATCTAGCCATAAAAGGCCTCACTCTACCAAACTCCTGGGAAGAAGTAAAAACACATCTCCCTGTACTTCATTTCCAGCTATGGGGCTGTAATCAGGATCATAAATGTCTTCAAGATTGGGCAGCCAAGATAAATAACTGAAACTGTTATGTATTTAGTAACAGGCAGTGGTGGGGTCAGTGGTAAACTGAAGACTCCACACCTGAAAACTTTCAAATTAAAGAAATAGAGAAATAAAGGAACAAAGGAGTAAAGAAGGAAGGGAGAAAGAAAGAAAGAAAGAAAGAAAGAAAGAAAGAAAGAAAGAAAGACAACCAGACTGTATTCACCAAACAAAACATACCAACAGAGTAGACTCCACTGTGGTTCCATCCATTTGTTCCCCAAGACTTCTTCACACTCCCTAAATCCAAGTTTCTGATGCAGTTCTTATGGCCTGAGGTGGGGCTCCAACAGAACATGGCTTAAGGAGATTCTTGAGAACTGGAGTGATGATAAATAAGGCAACCATCTTGGCCAGCACCCTGTCACCCCTTCCTTACCTCCTGAAACCCTTGAGAATTAGCCAAGCTACTTCTACTTTTGGTACTATGCCTTTTGTTTCTGCCTAGGGCTTTTTCTCTGGCCAAATGAGAGAAATAGCAATCTCACAGCATTTACCCTTTTCTCTGAAAAGGGAAGCAAGCATAAAAAGCGTAAAACAAGCAAGCATTTTTGTGGCTTTTCTCACAGTTTTAATAGTTACAGATAAAATGTGATTTAAAGATAAAATGTTACTTACATAATGCATATGCATATCAAATCAACATAATGTACACTTTAAATACCTTAAAATTTTGTTGATTCTACTGTAATGAAGCTAAAAAAAAAATAAATGAATAAATCAAAATGTGACTAAAAAGCCTGCTTGCTACATACCTAGTTTGTTTTTTTCTTATTTTTCTGCTTCAATGCTAATAGAAAAGATAAAAGAGGATATAAATGGTAAGGGCAAGGTTATGCAGTAAAATATGCCTTGTGTTTAGAAGAATCCTAAAGCATTTCCTAAGAGCATATGGGGCATAGTCTCTTGGTGAGAAGCTAAATGGGGAAAGGGGTAGGTTTTGAGAAATGAAGGGAAACATTCCAACAATCTGAACCAGTCATAGGCTAAGACAGAAAAAGGGTAAGAAAGGAAACAGCAGCTGCCTTAGTGGTTTATAGGCTGACTCTTTCCCTACCTCTGTTCAACCTTTTCCCACTGGCTTCCATAGACTCTACATCAAAACATAGTGAGAAAATGAGCAATGGAAGTTTTGAAAAAGCAAGAGACAATCCTAGGCTGTGTAGCCATTCTCATGAATGCAAAGGAGATTCATCCTCCGTTTGGCCAACATCCAGTGTTGGCGATACCAGCCAAGCAAATCCTTCAGTCTTTCACTTGTTTTCAGGGCAGGCATGGCACAAACATGACAGCAATAATGTGAACTAAACATTTCCAAGGAAATTTCCATGATTAGCCAATACTTGAGCATTGGTTTCATTCTACTTCCCATTTGAATCCAGAATTATATGACAACTGAAATTATACTATTAAAACAACTGAGAACAATATTTGAATATTCACCAAACACAGGGTGTTGTGTGTGCCAGTGACTCTGTGTGTGTGTGTGTGTGTGTGTGTGTGTGTGTTTATTCTGGCTGGTTTATGTTACTGAAGTCAAGCAGATAACTTCTCTGTATTCCTTTAAAAAATAATTAAATAAAGAATTTAACTGAAGGCCAAAACTCTGTGAACAAATTAATCCAGAAAAATTAAGAGAAAGAGCAGAAGTTGGTCTGTATTCATTTTTGTAAAACTAACCAAAACATACTAAGTGGAATGTGTGACCTTCACTATTTCAACAGGGAAAAAGGAAGTCAACATCTCAGATTGACAATTTTGTTGGAAGCCTCTCTCAAGCAATTTTTAACTTGGTTGGTACAAATGTTTTCTGCCAATTAAAATTGTGCAATATTCTCATAGATTAAAATATCCTTGACAACTACACCTCCTTGGAAAAAAATAAAATTAAAAATTGGGTTTTTTAAGTGCTTAATTTAGGAATGTCTTAAGTAGGCCTAAACACTAAATGTTCATTTTTAAAATATAATAAACATTTTAAATTACTATTTTTAAGCATTAAAAATGAAGACCCAGAAATTTCTCCATTATAAAACAAAACACAAAATAGTCCCTAATGGTTTGCTACATCATTTTACAAGTCTAAGAATTTCTAAAAATTATTAAAGTCATTTCCTGTTGATCTGCTCCAAGTTGGGTCTTTTGATATGCTACAGGTCCAAGGCATTGGAAACACAACGACGACAAAAAAAAAAAGCCACTCTCATTAGGAAATACAATTTCATCATCAAGTGGCTATGTAAATAAAGCAAAGGACAAGGGATCTGAAAAATAGATCATCACATAAAAGGAAATCCACATGAACAATAAACAAATGAAAAAATATAACAAAACTCATAACTCTTAAGAGTATGAGGCTCTAGAGGCACCTGGGTGGCTCAGTCAGTTAAGTGGCTGCCTTCGACTCAGGTCATAATCCCAGGGTCCTGGGATAGAGCCCCCAATCGGGGTCCTGAGATAGAGCCCCCAGTCGGGCTCCTTGCTCAGCAGGGAGCCTGTTTCTCCCCCTCCCTCTGCCTGCTTGCAGCTCCCCCTGTTTGTGCTCTCTCTCTCTCACTCTCTATGTCAAAAAATAAATAAAATCTTTAAAAAAAAAAAAAGAGTATGAGGCTCTTGACTCAGAGCATCTGGATTCAAGTCTAGGTTATCACTTCCTAGCTGAGTGATATTGGACAAGTCATTGATCCCTCTATGCCTTTTGATCTACAATGTAAGGATCAGATATTCTAACTCATAATTGTCATAGTATATCCACTCAATAAACATAGTTATTATTACTATTATCAGAAAATAGACTCAAACTCATTGGTAATCAGGAAACTATAAATTAAGATTTAATTTTACCATATTTGAGTGCTTAAATTTTATAAAGGAATCAATAGTACGTAGTGTTAGCAAGAAAGTGAAGAAAGTAGTACCCACGTATACAATCAGTAGAAATACATACTGGTTCTGCCCTTTCGGACAGCAATTCAGGGTGAAGGGGGAAGTCGGTTGTAGAAGAGAAGAAAGGCAAGTGCTTGTGCTCCTAAACTCATCTTACTAAAGGACATTTTTCATAATCATTATCATTTGTAACACCCTACTCCTTAAAAATCATTTACCAGAAGTTGTTCATTTAGTTGTACTGTATTTGACAAACCAAAATAAGATCAAAAGAAACCAAATATACAAAAACACAACTGTATTCATGTGAGTGCTCTTTTCTAATCCAATGACACAACACTTTTCTTTCAGTGAATCCCTGTAGATCTTTAAATTGACTCTGTATTTAATAAAACCACCGTGTGGTATCCACTGGCTCTTTATTATAAATAGTCTTGATATATAATACCTAATCTAAATTTTTTTTCTTCCTTTTTCTTCTTTTTTATTAGGAAATATTCTCAAGACTTCATTCTTCTAACCTGAATCAGACTAACTTCATACATTATGATTGGGAAATTCTCTTGGCCACAACCTTTTATAAAAATAAACAAAACATAAAATAATAAACTGTTAAGTAGTAGCCATGGCGTAGTGGAAAGAAAACTAGTCCAATCAAGAAGCCTGAGTTGTACCATTTTGAGACATCAGGCAAGTTTCTTAACCTGGCTCAGACTCAATTTTCTCATCTGCAAAGCATAAGAATAATATGATTTCTTAAAAGCATAACATGGGAAAGAATATATCAACCCCAAACTGCCTTTTTGTTAATATTCGAAACAACTTTCTCCTCTCAGTTTCTATGGCAACAGAGACATGACCTTGCAGAGGCCTCCCTTGATTTCACCCAAGTTCAGGAAGAACAAGATCTTCAGTAGATCAGTGCTGTAATGGATTCCTCCAGTATTCACTATCAGATCAAAATTATAGTCAATGATTACCATCATTGTGGGAAAGGGTTAGGAGGGAAGGGACAAATGAGAGAGGGGAGAGGAAAATGATTTTTAAAGGGGATCAATGTTCATTCCCTTCATTTGATTCTCACAGAGAGAAACAAAGGGATTATAAATAAAGCCAGAGGGGGGCACCTGGGTGGCTCAGTGGGTTAAAGCCTCTGCTTTCAGCTCAGGTCATGATCCCGGGTTCCTGGGATCAAGCCCCACATTGGGCTCTCTGCTCAGCAGGGAGCCTTCTTCCTGCCTGCCTCTCTGCCTACTTGTGATCTCTCTCTCTGTCAAACAAATAAATAAAATATTTTTTAAAAATTAGAAAAATAAATAAATCAAGCCAGAGGGATCAATTCTCTCTTTACTGCCCCAAAGGGGAAGAGTAGCATCAAGAAAGACCCAAGATGGATAATGGGGTGAAAGAAGGCCAGGAGGGGCAGATGGAAAGAAGCTCAGGCCTAAAACTATCTTAGACCTTAACCCAGCATAAAAATAATCCCTCAGATCTTGGATATGAGGAAATAAGAATGAAGCACGAGCAGGAGCAGTGGCTAAGATTTCTTTTGTCTTATCCTTGACATTCTAAGCAAAGTCCTAAGCAACTCAAAGGGCATTTGAGATTTTGAGGTTGAGGATTTGGCTTTAACTTACTCAATAAAGGTTCAAGGTTTAAAGTCATGCAAGACCTGGAATTGGCTCCCTCCATTCTTTCCTCCTTGCTTCTTCCTTCCAACATGCACACAATAGTACACTTCCACATACACTTCCTGGGATCATCTTTCACTCCTAACATAGGTTAGGACTCTGGAGACAAAGCCCGGAGGCCTGGTCTTTCATTCCTTGAGGCCTCTAGATGTAGGACAAACTGTTCTAACAGAGGTTGGGGGCTCCAGGAACAGAGCTTTTGTTATTTTTTTTATCTCCATGATCAGTAGCACCTCTCTGGTAACTCTGAGTGTAATCAGAAACCCCAAAAGGACACTCCCTCTGGAATTATTTTTTCATTTGGGGCAATAAAACTGTTTATAAAGATTGCTAAGTTTCTGAAGGCTTATGTATCAAACCAGGAAGTCCTACAAGCACTTCAAAGTAAATGTTCTATAGAATTTCTGCATTCCCAAGGATTTATTCTGAGTAACTCTAGGGAACAGTATAGAAAGTACAGGGAGTGCTCATTTGGATCATTAAAAGTGATAAATGTCCACCATTACTTGCTGTCATGGGTTGATGCAATCTGAGAAAGTGTCCCAAAATAATAAATGCTGTTATTTAAAAATTAATTAGGTAATACATAACATTTTTACTTTTATATGTCTTAAGACCCAGAAATTGGTGATGCCCAGTTTAATGTCAACAGGGCAGAGTTAGCTGTAGGCAAATTTATGAAAAAGAAAAGTTTTCTTTGGCCCCCAAAAAGCATCACTTACTCTCTACTCTGTCACTTTGTGCAAAACCCTCAGCACTTAAATTCTTCTTAATGCCTCCTGGTGGGACAGATATTCCCATGTAGTGTCCTCTGACTGGCCCAACCTAAGTAGGGCCTCATTACTTAGGTCTTTACTTTACAGTAACTTCTAGTCAAAACTTAACTTGTCATATATTCTACTCTTATTACACTCTTTTTTTTAGCTTAAAAATTGTTTATTACTAGGAAGTTAGTCTGTTAAGCATTATTACTCATTGGCTATAGCTGTATTATTAAAAACTAATATCTTAAAAAGAAATTCATAAGGTCCACAGTATTTTTCCACAAGCCCCTTTGCCAGAGTTAGTGATGAAGCAATCATCTGCAGCACTCCCACTTCAAATGCCGCAAGCAAAGGTCCTGTCATGTTATCAAGGCACAACACCATGTTAGGGGTACACAGTAAAGCCACTATGAAATGATGCCTTGAACTCACTCTCTTCATCAGTATAAACAGATGGAACATTTTATGGATGGAAGTAAAGGATGACAGAAATACAGCATTACATCCTCCATTTTTTCTTCTCTTTGGCAAACGCTTAGGGATCCAGCCTTTTGTTTGGGGACATCTTTGACCACAGTTAGCTAAGGGAACAAGAGTACTACCCCCGAAGAAAGAAAGGACCTCATCAGGATGCCCAGACCTAGGTCTTATGGTAATTTCAAGGGATAATCATAAAAGAGGTAACTATGTCTCACTCATATGGAAAGACAAGTGGAAAAAAAATTCAGGATAGAAGGCCCATTTAGAAACACAGTGTCTTTGACCAGCGGTGTTTTCATTACCATACATCTTGAGAATATAAGTTCAGCAATAGCGACTAGCGACCAATAGCTAATGGAAGCAAATAGTTTCTCAGTAAGTTTCCCCACTAACAATAAATTACATTATTCTGTAATTATTTCTTATTCCTTTCTTGTTTTGTTGCCTCTATACATAATATCTAAGGAAGAAATCAGACTCTCTTTTTACCCCCAGTTAATAAAATGAATTTCTCCTTGTTTTTAACATTTGGTAAGCTAAAAAAAAATCTTTCTCTTTAGAATGAATTTAGCCTTCATCCTCAATCACTGGAAATTAGATCATTGGAAATCCAGAGGTCTGGGTCCAAATCCAGAGTAAATAATCTTGACAAAATAAGTATCTGTCAAAACATTCAGACCTTGTCAGTGAAGACTTTCTGCCTTGCACCATTTTCCCCACTGAGCACCAGAGGCATAGTGATCTTGGCCTGTGATAACTGAGTGCCCTAAAAAAGTGAGATTATAAAAGTTATTAGCTAAATGCTAGGAAAGGAAAGACAATTCAGCAATAGTTGGAGACTTCGATATTCAACTTTTAATAATGGATAGAGCACCTATGCAGATTAACAAGGAAATATAAAAGTGGAACAACACTATAAATCAAATAGACTTAACAGATACCTATATGATACCTATATGACCTATATGTCATCCAACAATGACAGAATATACATTCTTCTTAAACACATGAGGAAGACAGGCTAGATCATATGCTAGTCCATAAAACAAATCTCAAAAGTTTAAAAGGATAGAAATAATACAAAGTGGGTTTTCCAATCAAAATGGGAAGAAAGTAGAACAGAAAAAGATTAGGAAAATCCATGGAAATTAAACAACATCTGAATAATCAATGGCTCAATGAAGAAATCAAATAAGAAAACAAAATATTTTGAGATGAAGGAAAATAAAGACACAGCATACAAAACATATGGGATTTAGCTAAAGTAATGCTTAATGAAATTTTTATATCTGTAAATGCTTACTATGTAGAAAGAAGAGGGGTGTCTGGGTGGCTCAGTCATTAAGAATCTTCCTTCGGGGGACGCCTGGGTGGCTCAGTTGGTTAAGCGGCTGCCTTCGGCTCAGGTCGTGATCCCAGCGTCCTGGGATCGAGTCCCGCATCGGGCTCCTTGCTCAGCAGGGAGCCTGCTTCTCCCTCTGCCTCTGCCTGTACTTGCTCTCTCTCCCTCTCTCTCTGACAAATAAATATATATAAAAAAAAAAGAATCTTCCTTCGGATCAGGTCATGATCCCAGGGTCCTGGTATCCAGCCCTGCATTGGGCTCCCTGCTTGGCGGAAAGTCTGCTTCCCCCTCTCCCTCTGCCCCTGCTTGTGTTCCCTCTCTCACTATGTCTCTCTCTGTCAAATAAATAAATAAAATATTAAAAAAAAGAAAGATCTCAAATAATACACCTAAGTTTCCACCTTAAAACACTAGAAAAAGAGCAAATAAAATCTAAAGGAAGCAAAAAAATCAAAATTATTTTATTAATAAAAATTAGAGCAAGAATTAATGAAATAGGGAATATAAAAACAATATTGAAAAATCAATAAAAATAAAACCTAGTTAATAAAGATCAATAATTTTGACAAATTTATAGATATATCAACCAAGAAAAAAATAGACTCAAAATACTAGAGTCAGGAATAAAATAGAGGCTAATTCTACCAAACTTATAGGGAAAAAAGAGTATTATAAAGGAATACCCTGGGCACCTGGGTGGCTCAGTCCATTAAGCATCTGCCTTCAGCTCAGATCATGATCCCAGGGTCCTGAGATTGAGCCCTGCATTGGGCTCCTTGCTCAGCTGGGAGCCTGCTTCTTCCTCTCCCTCCCCTGACTCATTCTTTCTCTCTCTCTCTCTCCTCACTCCCAAATAAATCAATAAAATCTTTAAAAATAAATAAAGGAATACCATGAACAACTGTATGCCAATAAATTAGATAATGTAGATGAAATAACAAATTTCTAGGAACACACAAACTACTGAATTGACTCAAGAAGAAATAGACAATCTCAAAAGATCTTTAAGTGAGGAGAACGAATTATTAACCAAAACCCACCTAAGGAAAGCCAAGCCCAGATGGCTTCACTAGGAAATTATACCAAAGAATTAATACCAATTCTTCACAAATTCTTCCAAAAAATGTAAGAGAAGAGAACACTTCCTAACTCATCACTTTGTATTACCCTGATGCCAAAATCAAAGACCTCATAAGAAAAAAAAAAAAACAAAAAAAACCTACAGACCAGTATCTCTTATGAATATGGATACAAATATCCCCAACAAAATACTAGCAAATTGAATACTTATACACCATGACCAGCTGGGATTTACCCCAGGAATGCGAGGTTAGTTTAACATCTGAAAAATCAATTAATGTAATACATCATATCAATAAAATGAAAAATAAAAATCACATGATTATCTCAACAGACACAAGAAAAGCATTTGAAAAGTCCAGTAACTTTCATGATAAAGACACAAAACAAACAATGAATACAAGGGAACTTCCTCAACTTGATAAAAGTCATCTTTAAAAAACATACAGTTAATATCATAGTTAAGGGTGAAAGACTAGATACCCTAACCCATAGTTAAGGGTGAAGGACATCTAGTCTTTCTTTTTGCTTGATCAGTAACAAGACAAAAATGGCCTTTTTTCAGCACTTTTGTTCAACATTGTACTGGAGGTTCAACTCAGGGCAGTTTAGGCCAGAAAAAGAAATAAAATACATCCAGGTTAGAAAAGAGGAAGTTAAAACTATCTCCAATCACAGACTGCATGATTCTATATACATGAAATCATAAGGAATGTACTAAAAAATGATTAAAACTAAAAGAAATGGAAAATAGTATGTAGGCTCCTCAAAAAGTTTAAAATAGAGCTATGCTATGACCCAGCAATTGCACTACTGGGTATTTACCCCAAAGATACAATTGTAGTGACCCAAAGGGGGACCTGCACCCCAATATTTATAGCAGCAACATCCACAATAGCCAAACTATGGAAAGAGCCCACACGTCCATTGATAGATGGATAAAGAAGATGTAGTATATAAATATATATACAATGGAATATAACAGAACTATTAGAAAAATGAAATCTTGCCATTTGCAATTACGGGAATGGAACTAGATGGTATTATGCTAAGCAAAATAAGTCAATCAGAGAAAGACAATTATATGATCTCACCTATATGTGGAATTTAAGAAATAAAATAGAGGATCTATAGGGAAAGGAGAAAAAAATAAAACAAGATGAAACCATAGAGGGAAATAAATATAAGAGACTCTTAATAATAGGAAACAAATTGAGGGTTGCTGGAGGAGAGGGGGTGGAGGCATGGGGTAACTGGTTGATGGACATTAAGATGGGTATGTGATTGCAGGGTCATAGGGAAGCTCTATTTTTAACTTCTTGAGGAACCTCCACACTGTTCTCCAGAGTGGCTGCACCAACTTGCATTCCCACCAACAGTGTAAGAGGGTTCCCCTTTCTCCACATCCTCTCCAACACACTGCTGGGTATTTACCCCAAAGACACAGATGTGGTGAAAAGAAGGGCCATCTGTACCCCAATGTTTATAGCAGCAATGGCCACGGTCGCCAAACTGTGGAAAGAACCAAGATGCCCTTCCACAGACGAATGGATAAAGAAGATGTGGTCCATATACACTATGGAGTATTATGCCTCCATCAGAAAGGATGAATACCCGACTTTTGTAGCAACATGGACAGGACTGGAAGAGATTATGCTGAGTGAAATAAGTCAAGCAGAGAGAGTCAATTATCATATGGTTTCACTTATTTGCGGAGCATAACAAGTAACACGGAGGA